>OMLF01048905.1:0-19220 GCA_900302615.1 Holocentrus rufus | reverse complement strand
CCACCTGCGAGGAACTTCTAGAAATGAACACCCATATCGTGACACCTAGAGGACTCCTATAGAGAGCAGGAGATAGGCTGCGGTGCTCGCTGGGCCCATCTGTCACAGAGCCGGCGGTAAACACAGAGAGGTGGGGGAACGGCCGTGGGGAGGGTCACAGATATCTACCCTCTGTATGTCTGTATGACAGATAAGGGTTTTCTTTTAAAGGCCAGCGCCAATACGGGCATATTGCACTGAAGCTGCCAATAGCTGATGTTCTTGGCTGCGGTACTTTTTAAATTTGACCATTTTTATTACAATAATAAAAAATATTCAGAATTTTACTTTTAGACCTGCATTTAGACCATGTAACACTAATTTCTCCACTGAAACCCAGGATACTACTACCAGTACTGCTATTACTACTACCACCACCACTACTACTACTTCTACTACTACTACTATTATTACTATTATTACGACTATTACTACAGTGAATAGTAATAATGATAATAATAATAATAATAATAATGATGATGATGAAAGTAACAACAACAACAACAACAATAACAACAATAATAATAATAATAATAATGATAATTAAAGTGCTGCACTAAAATCACTCAACAACCAGTGTAATTTTGGTCAATACACTATGGCTCTGGTTTACTAAACTAATGACATAATCCCTGATTGGTCAGGAAGATTGTGTTGCACCAAGCTTTAATGCTGACTTTGAAAACTGAAAACATTTTATTACCCACTAATGGTTTGAGTAAATCTAAGTGCCTAAGAAATAATGTCGTTAAACAAACTGCACTATATCCATCATAGCTGACACCAACTGAACAATACCTCGTTTTTAATAAAAGGTCACTATCAGCAAACTGATATATCTGTCTAATTGTAACAATTGCAACATCCAGTAGTCTCCTTTAATGTTAAACTTTGTTGAGGTCGCCTATATTTTTCCAGTGCAGCTTCGTGGCCTCTTTAAGAATTGAACAGAATTGCATAGACATGGGCCATGGGTATTTGATGTTTTTTTGTTTTGCCTGTTAGCATTACAAATGCTTCTTATTTTGCAACCTCCTGAAAGCAGAGGCAGCCAAATGTGTATGAGTAAAAGCCATATGGATAATGTCATAATGGGGCAAAATCCTTAATGATTTAGAAAACACATGGCTTGGATGGGAATCTACGATCGAGGGATAATACTACAACATGTTTTTCCTGCTTTGCTTGCCTCCCTGTGTGTTTTATAGCAGTTTTTAAAGACAACCACGCTGAAAGAATACTCTTACGATATATCATTTACGCTTTAATATAATTTCATTAACACTTGGAGGAAAACTAAGTTTGTATGGTAAAACAAGCACAGGCTCATTAAACTGAACTCACTTTGCGGCAAAGACCATAAACAGGCAAACCCGCATTTCTCTGACATCAATTTGCTTGAATCTAATTCGGGTGTAATTAAGACACCAATAACGGAGCCAGTTAAACTTGTACGTTTATAATCTGCTTCACTGGTGCTTATAAGACAATCAAGGGTTCAGAAGCGAAAGTCCCGGGCTTGCAAGACTAAGTACTGCAGCAGTAATTAAAGTGTTGATGGAGAATAATAAATAATAAAAAAGAAATTACGTAGAAAAGGGCAGTAAGGACAAAAGATACAGAGGCAGAGGAGATAGATGATAAGATAGAGGAGGACTGACAGATGGATAGATGGTTCAAATGATATTTGGATAAACTCTGGCCTCACCTTGCCTCTCCTTGATTGATCACCATGTACATCTCCCAGGACATATCTTCAGCCACCGCACCATGAGGCACCAGCAGGCTGACCCCTGGAAAACACACACTTATGTATCAATAGCAACAACAACACCAGCCTGACAGCATAGGGCAAAATAAGATCTTATTTATTATTACCAAGGGTCTGATTTGTAATTTAATTTGCTTTTCCTCGTTGGTTGTGTGTGTACTTTCCTGGATACTGTTCCTGGGTCATATCCATCTTTAAAGACATTTAAGATCAGTGGTAGTTTGAGTTTGGCTGTAAACAGTTTGTCTGCAAGGACGTCTTGTGAATGAGGCCCTTTCATCCGTCAATCTCGAGGAACTGAAACAAGCTCTCTTTATTTTGACCTCCCAACTGGCAGCGTTCACCAAACTTTTGCTTATGCAACATCTTTGGAGAAGTGAGTGCAGATTTCTGCGGTGTGTCAACAGAACAATGCGGGTCCAATGCTGTTGCCTGACACTATTCATCTGCTACTATGTGAATGGAAAGACATTCACATTGAAGAGCAAAGAGCATATAAATGCTCTGTTTTACACACACACAAAAAAAAGGTTTATAAGAGCAGAGTGGGAGATGACAGATAAACAAGGTTTTTGGCAGGTCTGTGGAAAGTGAATATTTCGTAATGCCTCTGCCATCTCCGCACTGCACATTTCAACCAGTTAGTGTGTATTAAATAATCTTCTGCCATCCTGTCTTGCATGTTAGTGGTGATTGTTCTGTTGGGAGAACAAAAAACCCCAAAAAACCAAAACAAAACGAAAACAAAAGGAATGCAATGCAGCGACACTGTACATCTCCATGATAGAAATGGGGTAAAATAAGTATGCGTTAAAACCTCTAAAACCTTTATTAAAATTGCAGTATAAAATACAGAATAAAATTGCATGAGGTCTCTTACAGAGAATTTCTACTTCACTACTTTGGTTAAATTTCACTTGAAAAGAGAGCTTCAGTAATCTGCAGTGAAGTGCTACGTATGTGCGGCCATTCAAAGCTAATGAATAGTGGCCAGCGCAGACAGGATACGTGAGTGCTGCACTTGACAGCGGTGACTCTCCCACTTAGACCCTCAGCCTAAACGAAGACTGGAGGAGGCTGATTTCAATTCACCCCTCCATACAAGCAGAAGGCCACTGCTACATACACAAGGACCGCCGGTGAGGAATGTAAGTGCAACAGTTCACACGGACTGTTGACCTCGTGACAACTGTAGCGGTCCACGCAAACTCCTCCAATCGCTCCATTTGTGTTGGCGGACCATGATGACCCCTGTTTGCTGGAGAGGGCTGGTGAGGATGTAGAGGAATAACAAACAGCTACCTGCCTTGGCAACAGCACCGGCAGATCCTAGCAACAGCTTACACGAGTTACACGGATTATGAAGATTGGTGACTTAATGAAGTTTAAGAGTGGTGATATAGTAAGAACGTGACTTCTTGCGGAATTCGAAGCACATGTAGCACAGTTCAGTTCTTCTCTAATTAGGTGGCCTCTAGGTGAAGTAGCACACATTTGTGCTAAAATTATCTTTTCTTACTTCTCACTTAAGGCTGTGTTACAGTTTTTGCAACACCTTTTTTTTTATACTGAGGGCAATGCAGTGCCTGCAAGGCAGATGGAAAGCAACTGATTTGGATATGTTTTTTAGGCAAAGCGGAACACTTTCTAAAGCTGAGGAAAGTTTACTTTTTTGGGGAGTCAACCAAATGCAGCAAAGAAGACATGAGGTTCCACGATACATATGCGCCATAAGCCAATACCTTCATCGACTTGCTGTGAAACCCACCTGTATTTGGCACCACCAGTCGGCCTCCGGGGTGGCCAAACACGCCTGTGGTTCTCAGCAGCTCTTTAGTCGGGGTGAAGGGCCCGTTGGGGGTGAGCAGGCCCTTCTTGCGCCTCTCCACAGTGCTGCAGCAGTCCCGGCTCAGGCCCCGAGGGAAGGTCTCCGGGGGGGCTTTGGCGTGGAACTCGGCCCGCTCAGCCACACCTAGTGAAACCATAAAGGAGCTCTGAACTTTGACCTTGATGTCTGGCAGAGGGTCAAAGAGCTCTTTGTCTGTGGTGTCCTGGAAGCAGAGGGGAGTGCTGTATGTCCGTCCCACTGTTAAGTCTGGCTGCATCGAGGAGTTCAGAAGCAGCGGGTTGCCTACAGAGACGGAGAGATACACAGCCACACAGTCATACCATCATCTAAAGCCCTATTCACATGGGACAAGCATTATGTAGGGACCGCTACGTGTTGTGAACCATATTCACATGGGATAATGGCATTTTCTGAAAGCGCTGGTGCCCTGGATACAATTCCATGAGGTAAATTCCTGAAAAATGCTTTCAAAATGGTCCTCTTTAGACACCGCTGCTGCCACCATTTTTCATGGCAGGAGGAAAAAAAAAAAACATGTCTAGAAGAAGAACACCAAATTTGTGCAGGAATTTTTTCTCTACAAACTGCAGATGTAGCAGATTTGCACGGGACTAAAATCAATCTCCAACAATCTCAAGAATCATTAGAAATGACGGGTAATATTAGTTCTGTGCTAATCAGGCTTCACACGCCCATTCCTGGATACCCTTATACTGAAATTTCACGCAGCTGAGCAGTAAAGTTAAACTCCAGCACTGATTAAAACAACATGTCTGGGCAAGCGACCAGTGTATAAGAGGTAAGGGAGCGCAACCTGGACAGAAGGTCCAGGGCTCGGAGCCATGGTCAGAGCGTTGGATTTAATTACCAAGCACACACAGCTTGATCTCCATAATCCATCTGCTGGAGTCAGCTCCTCTGGACACAGAGTCGTCCTCCTGAAGGACAGAGGGAGAGGGAGGGAGGGCCTGAAGGGGTCTAGGTGACTGCTCTGTAAATGAGGGGAGTCCTTCAGCTCCCAGTGTGGACCCAACAGACCGTGGAGAGGGGTCTTCATCTGCGGCCATTAGATCTGACGACGCTGCCAAGCAGACCGAGGGACGCGCCACATCGATCTGGCAGATTCAGCCACACGGTGCCCCTGGATTCATCCTGCCAAGATAACGGCGAAGTCACAGAGTCCTTGCTGCCCAGCTGTTGCCTGGCAAGGGGTACAAGGCAGGAGGCTAATGTTGTTTTATTTTTAGGGAAATCGTTAATTACCGGGGGCGTAATCTATGACGAGCAATTTCGGGGTGTTTGCTGCGACTTGTTCTTCACTTATTCTTCACATCTTCCCATCCAAATCCATCATATTGAACACATGCAACACAACCAGCAATTTAGTGATGTTGTAGCCATTTGGTTGTTGCTTTTATCTGAATGAGCAGGTAGAGGTTCAGTCAGTGTTTTCCTCAAGACTGGACGCATGGTTGTATGGGGGATCAATCCTTGACGTTTCCATAATGGTACATACCATCTAACCACTAGGCTACTATGATCCTGTTTTATAAATAATAGAACGTATGAGCAGATATAGTAGGGAATAAAATCTGATAATTTCAGATCCATAAGATGGATGCTATGAACATGCATTTTTCATTCATAAGCAATTTGATACGGGATAGCAAAACCCCAAGGGATATTCCAGCTTGCATGCATTTGGCCCAAAAAATGCAACCCAGTGGACATTGCCCCTCAGAGCTGACATTCGATCACTGCTGAATTTTCCCCATCTCTCTCCTCCAGTCGAGTGGAGAATAATCTGATTATCGCTTGAGTGTGCATCTTTAAGAATGGTGCCGCGAAATGGAATGGCAGTGGCGAGATGAGAGAAGTTAATGAAATGGACCTCAGGTTGAATACCTTGAGGGATAGCTCTGGAATTGGGCCTCTGATTAAAAATCACTCAGAAGCAGAAGTAATGTGGGGAGACAGGGTCAGGTCCAAAAGACCCATTCAGTACCCTGCCTTACACTGGCTCCTGCAGCAGGAGAGCTACCCGAAAGCGTTTAAGAACTTCTTATAAGTATTTAAGAGCTTTTTTTCTGGCAATTATTAGACATGGGAAGCTACTTATTTGCAATTTAACACACAATTTTTAAAGGTGTTCCCCCTCCAGAGAAAATGATCACCCCATGCTATTTGATGGTAAAATGGTAATAATGCAATCAGCACAAAAGTAGGTTAAATATAAAATGCTACAACAATTGTCTCTAAAACAAACTGGAGCCGGAATAATAATAAGGAAGAAGTGTTCCACATTTCAGGGGCGCCTATGGCCCAGCTGATAGAGATGAAAATGGGAAGGAGTGATTGTGGCCGGGGGAGGACACAGCAGGCGGGCTGTGGGGAGAGCTGGCCTATTTAAATAGGATGGATGACCTGCCGGATGTAGACGTGGGTCACCCCCTTACCCCCCTCCACAAGCCCCACCCTTCTTCGATTCAATGACGACGGCGGGGCACGAGCAGCTCCCTGGGCCTCGGAGGAGCTGGTGGACGCGGTCGGGGCGCAGTGTGGGCTCAAACAGGGCTTTTCACAGCGCTGTCAGCACGGTGGCGAGGATGGATCACCCATCGCCACGATGGCTATCACTTGCGCTAACCCAGAAGTGTCAGTGACAGTAATATGAATGCCTGTAGCAAGGCTGCCCGGGACAGCCATAGCCCCATACGCCTCTACCAACAGAAGTTATTGCTGTGCACAACAAAAATGGAATTGATGTTCACTGTTCCATACCCCTCACATTTATCCATCAGCGGCTTTAGCCAGTGCAATCTGATGGGGGAGATTGGTTGCCTGACAGTCAAATGTGTGGTCCACAGGGAGGGGGGGAGGGGGTTGAGCATAGCCAGTGTCTATTAGAGACTGATTATCTCCAGCTTCACAATAACAGAGGAGCAGGTCTGTCAAAATAGAAGGACAGGTCCTTTCACTGATTATGGGGGTATAAATCCTAAGCAGATAGGGAGACGAGGCACTGTGCGGCTCGATGCAAACAAATGCCATCAATCACCGGGGTGGCCCTGTCTAAGGGGTCCTTGATGACGCTGCCTTTTGGCCTTGTGACCGCCGGCCCGTGCCTCCGCGCAGCCGACAGCGCTCGCTCACTCTCCTCACCTTGCCTGGTGGTCTTGAAGTTGAACGACTGGAATCCCCCGGTGAGCGCCGAGGAATCGATGACATCCACGCCGTACTCGCTCTGGTTCTTCCTGTACAGCATGACGGCCACCACCAGTATGGCCACGGCGATGATGCCAGCTCCCAGGCCTGAGTACAGAGCCACGTCGTTGGAGCTGTCCATACCTGAGGCACACAAAACACACAAAAAAGGGGGTGCTGTTTGAGCATGTTCACAAGAGAGTAAAGTAAAAGCTATGGCACAGAGGGTTTTCATTTTGTGATGAAGGCAGCTTTATTGAAACTTGGGATTAGCAAAGACTTTTCATTTTTTGCACATAAAAGAGCCTTGTCTTCTTTTTACTAAGAGACATTGAACAGGAGATGGAAAGAAAGCACATAATAAAGATTAAAAAAAAGATAATGCTGTTGTGATGTAGGCATTCAAGGGCAAACATGGACAATGGGTTACAATGCGTTACTTTGGTTCCAGCATGAAAATGTTAGAAAATGAAATAAGGAGGATGGAATGTGGTAGGATGGAGTGGAACAGCTGTCTTATCTCTCTATGCAACACTATGCACGTGGATACTCTAAACTGTTACACATCACACTCAAGCTGCTAACATGCTAAACTACCATTAAACGCACCGGTCTATATCCAATAGCCATGATGGATGTCTCACAGAGAAGGAAATTGGAGTCCGTGCTGCGTAACCAGTGGTCACCAACGGTCGCAAAGAACGATCAGAAGCAAATTAATTTAGAGGAATCCTGCCAGGGTGATCACTCGCCAGATACCACGCCAGCTTAGTTCACTTTTAATGCGCTCTCCATAGAGTCATTCAGGCTGGCCGTGGATTACAAAGAAGGCACTAGGCACACCTCACACCAATGCGGTCGGCTATTGAGAGCGCGCAAGCTAGCACCTGACAATCACTCAGCCCGGCTAACGCCAGCGAGTGGCTGCAAGCCGCCACGGGAATGTGAGGACAGTGCGGCAAATTGGTCAAATTAGCTCATTTGCAATCATTACAACCCATTAATCCTCCACCATATAGCACATGTTCACTTGTCACAACCAATATATCTCCTGGCTCGGGGCAGAATCGCAGCTGTGATGTCACGGTTGTCATAAATGGTGGGCACGGGGGAAAGACATAAATGCATAATGATCATTTCTGGGTTATAAGGTGAACTGAATGGTGGTCATTCATGGGTGTTCACTGCTTACAGAAAACAGAAAAAGTTACAGTATGCACTGAAAGAATGCTAATGAGTCTGGCTCCCCTCGCTTGTCATCTAACTTCAAACCTAGAGTGCAATTGTCATTTCTTGCCCCCTGAAATTCAGGGTACTAGTTTTAGTGACAGGTGGGGGGAGCTGAAGATGAAAGAAATCCACAAAGGAAGACTCACTTTGAGGTTTTACATCATGTAGCAGCTTTCGATCTGCAAAGACAGAGAGATAGCATGAAACAGAGGAGAGAAAGTGGTGATTAAAGTCCAAGCCTGTGTGAAGTGACTAACAAATTTGGTCTCAGATCCAGCGCCCAGTGGAGAGAGAAATGCTCTTCTGCTGACTATGCCAGTAGACTATATAATGATACCAGGCAGGCACTGTTACTGTCCTCACATTACCATACATAAAGGTGGAAAGGTGCTCAATGACTCGAAAATGCTTCTGAGTGGGGTTATCAACTCCTTCCACAAGACTGAAGGACAATAGGAAAAGCATTTAGGACGAATTAAGCTAGTGACTTTTCTACTTCTCTGGCTTAAAAAATTCCAAAACGACATTTTGAAATTAACATTATAATTAGGAGCATATTCTAGTCATCATTTTATACTCGTTGCTAACAACAAAGTTTGAAATAAGCCAAAGGCTAGGCGATGATGTTCCATTCCAAACTTAAGGTATCATTCAAGAGTGAGTTTCCTACAAAGTCTGCACACATGTGACAGCTTTAACTCAAAATGACATGTGAGCAGTGTGCAGGCCAGATAAGCGTTATCATGCACTGGGCACCTGTGTCAATCCAAAGCGTGATATTACAGATATCTAACATGCTTGTGATAACTTGCCAGGTAACTGTACGTAAGGCTCTTGAATGTGACTGTGAAAGGGACATGATGATGATGATGATGATGATGATGATGAAAAACGATGATGTCAAGTAGGGGGAAAGGCCTTACTCTGGGTACACAGTCCATCAGTGCAGTTTTCAGTGGCCTCGCCGCTCCCCTCGCACATCTTGCCTCGATGCCGCGGTGCCGGCGAGTTGCACTCTCTGCTGCGCTGCCTTTCGCACTGGCTGCTGCACACCGTCCACTCGCTCCACTCGTCCCAGCCTCCGTCAACTGCAACACATGGACGTACGTATATATATGTGTGCTGTACACACGCTGCAGACAGAAAGACTGACAGACGCCCACGTGGGCACGCGCACAGGAAAGAAATACAGAAAGAGACGCTGCAAGCATCTGACAGATGGCGAGGAGGGAGCCAAGTTCAACAGCGAACCAGACAAGCACAATATTATACCACGGCTCAGGAAGAATTCGTGTTCAAACAGGAAACTTTGAACAGATTTGAGGAGGACATTTGTGTGCCAGTTTTACAAAACAATGCAGGTAGCCGCTCTGGAGGACTACAGATGTCGCAAATTTCATTTCGGAGCTATATTTACACAGGTTCTCAATGCACGTGCGGGGCCTTCGTATGCAACGTCGAGATGTTTGCTGGGCATATACACACACATGCATGTACACAGGGTGATGTGGTGGTGCAGCTCCAGAGATATTTTTCTCCCTCATTAACCCCCAGGCCTGTTTATATAATGGGATTTGATGCAGGGCTATGAAATCAAGATGGCCTGGTGCATGCTAATAGCCAGGTTTCTTCTGCCATATCTGTCATCCGATCAGGGAAGATCTCATCATGCTTAGCTTAACAAATATTGGGAGACCATATGGCGCCGGAGGATTTTTTGGCAGCAGTTCCGGAGCCCATAATGCATTTTTCTGGGCGGCGGAGAAGGTAATTTTCTTTTGTGATCTTCAACGGGCCCTACCTACACTTCACATTCGTTTGCGGTTCCTTTTCAGCTACTTTAAATGCAAATGATGTTTGTATGTTGCGGAGAGAATGCTGAGTGCTTCTCAGTTTGACCACAGTTGCTGGGGAGTGTGTGCACACTGTTCCTCCTGACAGTTCCCCTATGACTTCCTGCTCGGATTCTGATTCTGTTGAATGAGCGCCTCTGCCAACTGGTAAACAATACACACAGTCTGACAATCTGTAGCTACTGCAAAACTCTTCATCACTTCTGTGACACCTTAGCTCCTTGTGGGCATATTTCGTAGATAAAGCATCTTTTGTTTTGCTGCTTTCCGTTTACCTTATATCTAGTTTCTTAAAGGGGTAACCTGCAGGATCCTTAGTTTTTTATTACTTTGTCTACATATTTGGTGCAAAGCGCTCACTGCTGTAGTGCCAGAGATCACCTGTCAGTCTGCAGGTGGTGCTATTTTCTTTGTCTGTTCAGCCATGCTGGCAACCACTTCTCACACTAACTACTCAGTTTATATTCTGTTTATTCCAAAACAAACCCCTGCTTGTTCTTCCAGAAACATAAAATGCATCACATTTCTCCCAGGAAAAGAGCTACCAGACACCAGGTATTTCGATCAGAAAATATAAAATCTTTGTATAAGATGATTGCTCGATGAGATTAGAAACCCTGAAACATCTTTTAGGTTTTGATTGATATCTCTGTGGTGTTTGAGATTTTAAGACAATAATGTAACGGAGATGAATCCACATTTAAGTGCATGAACTGCTGATGTTTTCCCGGGAGAGGGGGAAAAATAAGTGCCAGCGCTTCCCTCCTCTCCCGGTCAAAATCTCTTTGGGGTGGTCAATCCAAAAAATAGAAGCAGATCAGAAAACAAGGAGGCTTTGCACTAAAAGATGAGCAAATATACTTATCAAACAGAGGGATTTAGAAATAAAGGCCTTTCTCAAATGAAAGCCTGCCTCCAATAAAAGCCTGGTGTCCTCTGCAGCTACATAAAGACACCAGCCACTATTTGAGGAAATATGTTATGGCTGCCGGTGTGGGAAAGAAGCCCATAACTGTAAGTATATGTTCACAAAACCATGCAAAAATGGTTGTTCATGGCTGTTGTAATATCTTAGCTTAATGTAGAAGCAATGAAATATATAATTGATTCTTTATGACAAGCATTTCACAAAAATCACTATTCACGATGTCAGCAGAACCTTGTTTAAACTTTATGTACATAGTTTCAGCATAGCATTTTTCTCACTTAGAGGAAGAACAGGGAAGAAAAGAGACTTATAACTGTAGATTATGTCATGCTTCGAGTGTAGGATCTCCCCTGCTGCGCAGTAAGCTAACTCCCACCTGTTAATGGTTTTATTTGTTGGTATGTTCTGGGCTCAGGCCTCTACAGCGTCAGTCCGGTCTTATTCAGCCTCATCACAATAAGACAAGTCTATCTGCAGGGTACACTGAGGCAGCCAAGAAATGCCACAACACTCTGGCTATTGTCTCTCTTCCTGGCACAGTCTTTAAGAGCATATTAGCAAATCAATTTTTTTGCTGTAAAGATTTTTATATGGCTTCTGTAGAGGGAACAGCATTAATCCTGTGCTTAATTTCAGCATTTATTCCAAATTAAGGCCGGCATCTGATTCTATGGACAGAAAATTAGAGTCTATGGGCTGAAACTTTCAGCCGTGTTGCACTTCTGGCCCGCTTCAAATTCAATCAGTGATGTCAGGGCAAGTGTTCGTCCTCTGGCAGTATAAAATGCTTTGCGATCAGATAATTGTTATTGCCCGGAGTTGAGACACATCCCAGATATCTGCACTTGCTCCCTACCCCACCTTTTCACATCTTTTAAAAATGTATGCGAGGCAGAGATTGACTGAAAATGGTGAGTTTACATACCGGCACTATCACAGTGGAGTGTTGTGGTAAAAGTCTGCGGTACAAACTATTACAGACTATTATTCAATGATCTGTACATTACTAAAGCTTTGGGTTGCTTTAAGTGAGGACACTTTAGACTAAATGGACAAACATTGTGGAATAAGCTCACAATTTGATGGTTGATCCTACATGATTCTGATAAATTTAGTGCTTATTCCCTGGTCTAAATGGTTCTCATTTTCACACTTTCAATTGTAGTAGCTTTAATAAAACAAAGTAAAGTTGTATTACTGTGAAAATTAACAAACTTCATATCTTCATATTTCAACCTCAATTCTAATCTCCTCTAATCGTCTTCAAATAACTTTTGATCAGCTGCTTTCATCTCTTTCATGAAGATGAATGCAGCTGTTCACCTAGGGAGCCAGAGAGCTGAGATCACATTCAAATATACTGATCATTCATTAGATCCATATAGTATAAATGTACCACAGGATGTAATCTGCACTTGTTTTGTTTTCGCTTCTGTTGTCTTCCTTGCACTTTCATCTCCACAGCGTGAGCTTCACTTCCATTCTTGCCCTCTGCTCCCACTGCCGCTCCTTTACTTGTGATGTGACTATCTGCCTCGTCATAGCACTGTATCTAACCTTATCTATTCCCCACTGGTCTCTTTGCACTGAGACTACCATTAAGGCCGGGCTGTGTACTAGCCTGTCAGTGCTGGACAGGCCTGTCAGTCAGACGTTCAGATAGCTGAGTTCATCTCAGTCTATGCCTTCCTCCCGCCTGCGTTCGCTCGCCCCTACCGTGGCACGGATCATCCCTGATAACCCGCCTCCCTCCTTGCTGCATGCGACTTCATTCTCTGAGGCCTCTGAGCCTCTATTGTGGTGGCACAGGCCTGCTCATTTCTCCTATGTGGTAAAACAAAAATTTGATTCCTCCTTTTTTGCCCCGTATTTCTCCACTCTTTCCCTGCTAAAGATGTACGAGACAACTTGGCTCATTGGCGACTCCAACTGGCAGTGAGAGATTTTGAGGTTCAAACTTCATCACGTCTGTCAGTGAAATTCGGGCGGGGACTTTTTGTCAGAAGAAAAGTTTGTGTTCCAAAGTATGAGCCTGAAAGGAAAGCCAGGAATAGCAGCACCTTGCCAAATAATTGTTGAGTCATTGGTATTAATCATCAAATGCCTCCAGATATTTTATGGTCATTTTATGCTACGGTCAGTCAAATTCTAGCTTATTGCCAGTTAAAGTGAAAACATTTTCCAGACCTTCAGACACCCTGTCGCACTCCCTCTGCTTCCCTCCCCTCTCTCTCTCTCCCTGCACAGACTCCACCAGTTCCACGTTTCCTTTCCGCCCCCTCGTCCTCTTTTAGCCTTTCGCTGTCGCCTTTAAACTAGACCTGACCGTCTGTCCCCATCTGCATCTTCGCACTCTGAAGCCTCGCAAATTGAACAAATTGGCACAAGACAGGCTCATTGGATGAACTCGCCCTGCGTTGAAGCACTCTCCTCCTCCCTCTCGGGGGAGACAATTCTACGTGTGGAAAATCAGCGTATATACACAGGCTGTGCAAAAATGTGCTGCCGTTCACATAAACAAGTCTATTCGAACTTAGGAGGTCAGCCGGGCTAAATGCATTTTCCGTTCGGTACCCAGAGCACTGGTTTTCATAATATTAGTTTCCTCTTCTTACCCCACGGGTCTTTCACTGGGCTTTTTTTTTTTTTTTTTTTTTTCCGGCAAACAAGACTAAGAGGCTAACAGCTCTACTAGCGGTGCAGAGCAAAGTGGTTGTGGGTTGTCTGAGCAAATGAACAAGTTAGTGACTTGGTTGTTGGCAATAGGGCTAAATATTAAGCTAACCGGTATATGTTCATAACAGAGTCAATTCCTCCCAGTAAATTATGCAAATTCCCTGTTTACCTTACTTTATAGCGAACACATTATATGACATAGGGAAGCTGTGTCATAACCCAGCACTATGTAACTCTGTTGCCTACACACAATTCTAGGCTGCTGTAGCTATTCCGCAGAGGATGCAGGATACTATAGCATCCTGTATAGCAAACTATAGTAAATAACAAATATGTGTTTTTGGCACCGTGGGTACATGATGCTTTAACCATTCTTTATCTACGATATTACTGAAGTATCTCTACAATACTTTTATTGAACGAAAAGCTGTAGTTGGTGATTCACTGTTTTATTATTGACTCATGCAGTGTTTCCCCTAGAATTTCTTCTTTCAGCATATTTTCATCAGCGGCTATTGAATGACTACAGAAACACCGTAGGAATATTATAGGGATGCTACAGGTAGCAGTGTGTCTCTGTGCTCCTCTCGCTCTGTCAGCGACCACATGTTGCTGCTTGTCACTTTGATCACGAAGCTGCGTCTGGGGAGAAGTAGGCTACGTTTAATTTGATAAAACTGGAAAATTGATCTCACCGCGGCGGACCGCCGCAGTAAGGAAACAGACGAAGCTGCGATTATGAGGACTGCTCCCTGCTAAAAGTGAAAACCAATCCTCTGACCGAAAGTGAAACCCAACTGCAAGGCCTAGATCACATGATGCAAATGGTGAACAGACCAACCCGAAAGACTGACATTTCCATCTGTAGGTTATTTTTGCCTCCAAAGCAGCTTTTAGTCTGCAACTTGATCAGGGTGGTTAAGATTGAATCTGTATGACCTCTGACCTTTGCATCCATTAAGACCAACAGCATTACTCCTCATCTTATGTTGCCAGTAGAAAATTCATCTCTTTAAGAATTACCTTGCCTCACCTTCTCGCCTGAATCACACAGCGCTCTGCCCACTGAGTCATATCCCCCCTCTTCACAGCATCTCACTCTCGTCACTCTAATTTGCATCGCAAACAAATTCCCTCTACCTTTGTAGCTCTTTGATTTATTTATTTTTCCCTGGTACTTTTCTTTAACATCGTCCCCATGTCACAGAAATGCTGTCAGGTCACTATGGGCTGCTGAAATCCTTGTAACGCTAAAGCGCTAAGAAACAAACGTATTCAGCTGTAATACTCATTTAAGTCACTCTGGATTATAGCAATGGCTAAATGCATAAACCTGAACCAGCAGCAGCTGACATTTTGTCACCAGTGTGTAATCTAAACAAACAGATAAACAGGAGGAAGCAGTGCTTAGCAGAAAACTAAAATAATAACAAAATTAAAAATAAAAGCTCATACCAGAGGGATATATACTTGCATCCAGCTCGCAGATTCTCATCCATAACATGTATTTTTAGATCATAAGATAACATTGTGTTTACATTTTTAGTAGCTTGTTTTTGACATGTCAACTTAGTCATTAATTCATTCATTAATAAAAGATTTGGAAAACATGGAATAAGCACGTTATTCATTGGTGAGTCAGTCCAGTGATGAAAAACATGTAGACTCAACCATCAAACTATGTGCTTATTCCATATGTATTGTCAGTTGAAGTGCGCTCACTTCAGTTCACTCTCAGCAGTTTTGCACCTTTAAAGGTATACTCCAACGTTTTGGGCAAAATACCCTTTTCCAACTTACCCAGATTGAGACAAGATGTTCAGTACCATTTTCACCTCTGTACGTCAACTGCTTCGGTTCCTATGGGTAGCATTTCTTGTTAGCTTAGCATAAAGACTTGAAGTCTACAGGAGTAGCCTAGCTCCGTCAAATTGAAAAAATAAACCTTACAACAACTCTGAAGCTGTCTTTTTTACACACTGTATCGTGTGTTTGAAATCATCTTGGATTTTTTTAGTTTTTTTTTAACAAGTCATTTTAGGAGAAATTAGAACTTCTAGGAGCTATACATGGTAGGGACTACAACTGCTGGACACATGTAATTTCTCCTAAAACAACTTTTTTTGAATACCAAGATGTATATTTCATTACTTTGTATGGTTTATTTTTTTCACTTTGATGGAGATAGCCTAATGACTCCTGTAGACTTCAAGTCTGCTAAGCTAACACGACATGCTACCCATGGGAACCAAAGCAGCGGACGTACAGAGGTGTCTCAGTCTGGGTAAGTAGGAAAAAGGGTATTTTGCATAAAAGTATTCCTTTAACGCCTGTTAGCAGTAACTGAGTCAGGCTTTTGTATCCCTGCAATTCTTGCAGAGTACATGAAGTTCTGCTTGACTATTATACATATGGATCCTTTTTTCAGACAAGAACTCAACGGAGTTGAAGAGGGACTAACTTGGGCAGAGGGCATTGCAGGTAATTTTCTGTACAGACATGCCCTCGCAGAAAGCTCCACCATTGAGAGGCGCCGGGTTGGTACAGGTTCGAGATCGCTTCTGGACACCCCGCCCACACGGCACATTACAGGACGACCACTCCGTCCACAGGGACCAGCCGCCATTCACTGCAGAGAGAGAGAGGTGAGAGAAAGCCGGATAAAGTGAGAGGTGGGGTAAATGTGCAGTAACGCATATTACTTTCCCACAACTCCAGCACAGTTAAATACTGCAACAAGAGTTGGAGTTATTAATGATTATGCAGGCTCCGAGGCACTGCAAGGCAACAATGCATAACAGCTGGGGCAGATTGAGCACAGTACATTTATTGTGCTGGATATACAGCTCCTTCCTCCCTAATTGCCAGTTCAATGTTCCCTGCTCCTGAATTAAGATAAAGGCGTGAAACTGTGCTAAAGCAAAGAAAACAGCCATTAAACAGAATTGCCAACGCGATTTCTAAAGGCGACACTGACTCATACTGGTGGACAGGTTGGAGTCGACCACTTAGCGCTCTGACTGAAGCAGTTTACTCTATGATCTTTCTGTCTGGGGCGCGCGGAAGCTAAATGTTTAGAAATGCCATCAAAGCCTGTGAACCCGCATTGCTGGAAGGCCTCTGGCAAATAAATATTTAATAAGCAACACTCCTTTTAAATGAGATTAAGACACAGTGGCTTATTTCCTTTCATAAAGTACACATTGATTTTAAATGAGAGGCAGTAAATTGACTCTTTGAATAATGCATTCATTGAAATAAGGGGAGACATCTCTCTTCACAGAAACATAGAGATGGGTCTCTTAATCACTTGTCTGGGGGTGCGGGAAAATAAACAAAGTGATCTTAAGTACAATGTAAACATTAGACTATGATGTATTGCAGCAGGCAAACACAGCACAGGGAAAGAGAGCCATACCAAAGACTATGACAGTGGCTGTGGCACTGCGTCTCTTGGCCACGATGTTGCTGGCAAGGCACGTGTAGTTGCCGGAGTCCGACAGGCGCGCCTCATTGATGATGAGGTTGTGGTCGGCCCGGGTATCAATGTGGTCGTCAGTCAGGGAGCTCACGAGCTCTTCGTTTTTCAGCCATTCCACCTGTATGAGACGGAAGATAAAGGTTAGAGATGACATGATGAGTCCTTTTCCAAAGTGTTTCATATTCATCCGGGGATGAAATCATTGGGGGAAATGCATCCGTCAATCGCGCCAAAAGTTAGGAAGCATGTTTTTTTGTTCAAAAGTTAAAGGAGCAATTGACTCAAAATCCCCAAAACTACTGAGGATTTTCATGCAGAACTTCACCTGTCTTATTGACCTAAAATCACAAAGCAGAAGAAGCAGGATTGTCTCCTATTTGCCCAAATGAAATTCTGCTCTTAGGTACAGTCACTTCTCTGTCCACAGGAAGTGACAAACCGAAACGTAAGAGTTAAAAGCTTACAAACTAGCTTTCCGGAGAAAGATGGACTCACCATCGTTAGATTTTGTGCAGGCAAAGTTGCCTAGTGCAGCTTTTTCTCAGCTCCCTGTGCTATCGGTTATTTTAATTAAGAGTAGGTGCTTGTTATTTGAAATGGTTGAGAGCTCATTATAGTTTTAGTAGGGCACTACACTGAAACCAGTCAGTGAGTTATCCTTGTATCAAATGCCTATTAAAAACACGGGGCTGCACTCACCAGCAAGAATATGTTTTTAAGGATAATTATGATGGACAAAATGTCTTTGGCTCGCCGGCCTTCATTATTTTCTGTGGATGAGAGGTTCACTTATCTATCAAATAGGGTGTGATTGGACTGAACCGTTCACTTCAGTGAAATCATATTTCTATCAAGTGGTCACAACAATACGTATGTCCTCAATGTGTTTTAAAAGCGTAAATGCGCATTCATCTTCAATAGAGAGCAGAGAGAGAGAGAGAGTATGCGGCTTTGGGGTTGAGAAAAGACCTGACCATGAAAAGATTTGTTTTAATTGTTTGCTATGGATCATTTTTAAAGGGAAGTTGTCGCTCGTTTCAAAGTGCAAAGATTTTTCATTTTCATCTTTTAATATTTTATATTCACTTCCACATTCCTCCATATCATTGTGCAGAAGCAGCAAGGTAATGAGCTAGCCAAGGTTTGTGTATGTCTCTCTAATAATAAGCTTTCTATACAGCCAATTCTATCTGCTTCTAAAACTAGACTACAAAAACCTCCAGGTTTAATGGTAAAGGTAGGAGAGGACGTTACTTCACCAAGAACGTGTTAATTATCTCGGCTGCTGGTTAGATAATACATAGGGGGACTGGCCAGGAAGGTGCTTGAACAAGTTAAAGCCAGAACAAAGTTCCTAGCCAGACAGGACCAGTTCTTGGATTGTTTAAAGCATCTAGTCTGCTGCAGTGTTGCTTTGATGATGGCTGCAGTTCTTGGATGTTTGAAGGCTGGCAAAAGAAATAACACATATCACAAAATAAACTGACTTTAGGAATGCATCAATGCGATCATGTAGGAAGCCAGTTTCAAGACTTAAAGCGAATTTTGAAGCAACTATGCTAGCATGGCTCATAAAATAATTAACAACCAGGCGCCAAAATATATTGCAAAGTATTTTGCTTATGTGAGGGAGAGGCTGAACTACGCCACAAACACAAGAGTAGGTTATCTTACTTTAGTAGGATTTTTCACAATAGCCAGGTTTACATGCAGACTTTTTTTCATTCTGATTGAAATCATTCCGATTGAAGAGTTCAGGTCAACTGTTTACATGTGACGTGATCTATTCCGATCTGGTGTTTACATGTACCACTACATTTAATCAGAACCGCCGTTTGTGTCACACGCAGATCAATGAAAACATCACGTGATTGATCAGAGATGGAGGTCTATCGTCTGATCAGCACAGTAGTTGCGATTGTTTTGACACTTTTATTCAAGCAACAGCTTGATACTAATAAATAAAGTCTCTGCAGCAGACCAGTTCTGTGTGTACTGCTTGGAAGCCGCCATATTTTCAAGTGAGGAAACGTCACTGCGCATTTACGTCAAGACAGAGCATGCGCAGAAAGAACACAGCCTGACAACTTTCGGTTTCACCGTTTACATGATAAAATTTTACTTTTGATCGGTTTGGGAAAAGGAATATTCTACCCCTGTGAAACCGAGTGAAATTCCATTCGGTTTAG
>OMLF01048902.1:0-14939 GCA_900302615.1 Holocentrus rufus | reverse complement strand
GATGGAGAAAGACTCTGAGCTGAACACACACACATGAACACATTAAGGCTGCACCAGGCTACATTTTAGGTAAAAACACAGCCGTCTCGTTAGCCTATATCATGGCATCATTCATTTATTCCTGGTTTCTGGTATAGTCCATGGCAGGAGTTTCCTCCACACAGAAGTGACAAATTGACCCTTTCAGAAATAAATCCATCCTCAGATACTTGTACACTAAATGTGCAAAATATTAGGGAACATCTTCCTGGGATTAAGCTGCAGCCCTTTTTGCACAATCCACATCTCAGTTGTCTAAAAGCCTAAAAATCCCCCTCTAACAGCTCTTCATCTTCTTCTCCTCTTACACAATAAGGGAAATCAATAATGTTTAATGGCTTTTACCTTGATTCACCTCGTTAATATACTTAATTCACCACTTAGTATACATGAAAAGAGTTAGTGTCCCATCTCTTCTGTATATTAAGTATATCCTACTTCATCCATGCCTACTTCATTTAGTGATTTCTTTCAATTCCCAGAATGCTTTTCAACATTATCCAGAGAAGTAATTGCTTCTTTCAATCAAACTGCATAATGAATCTTGGTTGAGTGTCTATGATTGCAGTCACATGATTGCTGATTTGCATCCTGGACTATTGAGGCTACTGTGGGTAAAGTCATTGGAATAGACGCATTTCCCCAGTATGATTATTTAAAAGCAGCGCAAAGTAGGGAGCCTACAGAGAAGTCCTTTGTCTTCAATCCCAACAGACTGGTGCCAAAACTTGTTGACTGCTGCTGTTTCAAATAGCAAAACATTTTTTGTTCTTTCTCTTAGAAAGCTGGACTTAAAAATGTAGTTCACTGACATCAGGTAATATGACTGGCCCATAATGAAAATTGAAAAGCAATGACAGCAAGTTACCTCTTGTTGCCCTTTGGGGCCGCCAATGTGCAAAATGCATTGTGCAGCCTGAAATACCTCACATGACCCTCTCCCTCTCCTGAGTCCTCACTGAATGGTTTCCCCCCTCTACTCAGCCTAACTGCTCTCTAAATAATCCCTTATATCTCTTCTTGGTATTTATATTATTTCCTGGCACTTGGCTCTTACCTGATCCTTCTATGGTAACAGGAATATTATAATGGCACCAATGCCTTGACCTTTTTTGTCTTTTTTTTCTTGTAATATTTGTGATTTAGAAATTTATGCTTATTGTGCTCTTGCACTCATGACTTGCTCTGAGTAAGATTGTTATCCAAATGCCTAAATGTCAAAAATATGTTTTCTATATGCAACAAAATTGCATGTTTCACTTTGTAAAGTCAAAGCAAAACTAAAGCATAGCAAGGGACGTACTCATCATGATATTACCAGCGCTGTAAAAAAAAAACAAAAAAAAAAAACATCACCATTATTGTTGTTTCTCTGCTATTTTTCGCACACTTGAACACCTGCAAAATGAGACTGACTTTACAGTTAGGATGATAGAAAGCATGTAAAAGCATTGACAGCATAGGGGAAACTCAAACAGCCTGTAGTTACACAACACTTGCATAGCCAAGGCTTGACACTGCAATATAATACATGAATATTAAAGCAACACACTGGAAGCAGACTCTGTACTTAGGAATAAAGACTCTATATGGTACTTCTGAGCTCTTATGAAGACAAAAAGCCCTCAGGCTGAAGACATCCATAATAAAATGAAGGCTATTTATATTCATATCCACCTACTAATGTTTTTTATTTTTTGTAAAAGTGCAGGCCTGGAATCCACAGAGATCTACAATATATGCTACTTCTAAAAACAATATAGTCACCGTCCATTTTCTATAAAGACACTGTCCATATGCAGAGCTCAAACACACCTAATGGATATGTGTACATTGCAGAGAAAAAGAAATGAGCCAAAGGCTAAGCACAAACATTTTTACCAGGGACAGACAGTCAAACGAGGCCACTGATGCTTTGGGCCTCAACATGACATACTGGGTTTGGAGACGAAGTGAGGGTTAACCAAGAAAAAAGGGTGGGTGCTCCGGCATATACACACTGGCACGTGTTAGCCAGTTAAAAAGTGAGATGTAGGTCAGACTGAGCCTGAGGGAAGCAGTCCAGCATGGAGCCACGACCAGGGTGAAACCTTTGCTCTGGCTTGGTGGTCTTAGGGTATCATTCTCACTGTGGGTGTGAGGGGTCTCGGGTTCAAATCCTGGACGAGCCCTGCACAAAAGCTCCTTGGCATTGAATAGGCAGACAGCTATTGCACAAGCCAGGTTCAAGTGTGTGTGTGTGTTATCTGGAGATTTCTGTATGAAGCATTTTTATTGGTGGGTGAGGTCATTACAGGAAAAGTCAACATGAATTCATAATCAGATTTCAGTTAAACTTGACTGTCAGTAGTGAGACTGGAGTGTAGTACTGAATGGTACCAGCAGGGGGAGATCAGACACCACAAAGCACTGGAGCACACACAAAACACACAGGCACACAAAAAAACAGAGGTATTGAGATTGCTTTATCGTTAATACAGCCCGCTGACGTCATCATACACGGTCATGTTAGCTCCACAGCCATCAGATTTTACCAGAACTGGATGACAGCAGGTATGCTGCTATGTCATGTCAGCACCGCATGTCATTTCAATGTCAAAGAGACACTTGCAGCAGATACGAATGGTTGCACAGAGAGAGAGAGAGAGAGAGAGAGAGAGAGAGAGAGAGAGAGAGAGAGAGATTTAGTGTCCTAATTCTGTTCAATACATCCACAATCACAACAGTGTGCTACAATAACCATACTGTGCACTGCAGCATGTGTAAAATCTCCACAATTACAACTACAGTGAAGCCCATAAACTGTCACTCTCTGCTTATGTTGGGTTAACTGGTTGAATGATTTGTTGGTGTTACCAAATTGCTTGATGCTGAGAGCAGGCTACTTGACTAATATCTGGTTATCTGACTAATACCTGGTCAAAATGCTGGTTACTCAAGCGTCATGACGTTTTCAGTTTGCTGATTTTCGAAGAAAATTAGACATCATTTGAAATTGCACATGCAAATAAAATTTACTGATTGGCAGGTACTTTTAAGACCAATAGTTGCAATAAATGCTGCAAAGTGTTACGGAACATTTCAGAGTGTATTTGGATATCAGTGAGATTCCCCAATCATAGGTCAGCTTCATGAACATGTGAAAATGTACAGTGGCTTGATTTCAGCTGTGCTATGTTACGTTCATGATTCAATGAAAGAGGGACAAAGACCATGCATTCTGGTTGCACGTGGGAACTTATGTTCTTATGTCAGTTGTGGTCTCCACAGATCAGACGAGTGAGGTCACAGTCTGAGAGATTCATTATCATATATTACACCAGCAGCCACACACACACAGCATTATTATGCAGCACAATCTATGGTGTTATTTAGCATTCTGCCGTGATTAAAGCAGTGATTTGTTCTGGTGCTGGGGGTAAGATGGCACCATCACACCAATCCTAACATGCATCTAAGCTTTTGCTAAAAAAGTTTAGATAGGTTAGGATAGGCTTCGATTGGTTAACTCTGTTAAGATTAAAGCTGCACCATGCACCCTTCAAACACCGGTGGCACAAAATGGCAACGAAAGGTAACTGCTTGAATTCTGAAGAAATCATGTAATGTGGCATCAACAAACTGTGCACTCCTCGGACCTAAATTTCTTTTTTTTTTGAGAGCAAGTTTCTTCAGTTGGTCAGCTACTTTTGCTTCTTTTCACTCTTAAGTTTTGATCTATCACTTCTTGTGTGCAGAGAATATTTCCGACTGGCACTGCATCCACACCTGGCACTGCCATAAGCTGGACAAATACACTGAATCTACAGGACAGTAATCAAGTTTCCATCCACATGCATGTTATGCAAAGTTGTGTTAAATTGTGCAAAAAAAAAAAAAAAAAAAAAGAAAGAAAAAAGTTGTTATGCTTGGCTGAGGTGGATAAATTAAGGGATGGATGATTTTGTCCATAACATGACATGACAAAATGTGATGAATGTTGATGGAAACAATTTATTTGAAGAAATGATGATGTAAGCAGGGACTTTTGGCACATGCTTCTGCTCTGTGGAGGTGGATGAGAGTATGCATTATGTGTGAGCAGACTATGTAGCCCTCAGTCGTCCACTTTTCAAATAACTCACATTATGTAGTTGATGAAAATGCACATTTATTCTCTTTTTTGTCAAATGTTTGACAATGCATTTGAAATCTGCGCAAAAGTTTGATGGGAACACAGCTATGTCTCAGTTGGGGGATGTGGGGTGTTGTTCTCTGTTCCAGCCCATCTTTGGGATTGAACTAGATTAGATTTGTGTGTTTTATACAAAAATATCAAATATTTCAACTTGAGAAATAAAGTAGATATGTCAGATGGTGACATTTGTTTGCTTCAATAAGCAACTGGCTGCAATCCAATATCATCACTTATTAGAAAGGCTGTGAGCAGGACTGTTATTTGCTGTAATGTGATCTGAGAGTTAGTGGCAGAATCAATTCTTCTACGTGCTCTCAAGACTTCTCAGATGACTCCCCTCCTCTCACCGCGCTGTTCAGCTACAGCTGATCTTTGACCTCAGGAAGTGATTCCACCCGCAGATGCAGATGGGTAGGATGTCCTTCTCAGGAAATGGCGCGTGGGTCAGCTGTAACTGAGCGGCTGCTTGGTCGTGGTGCTCGGACTTCCAGATTATCTCCCTTTCTCTCTCTCTCTCTCTCTCTCTCTCCCATCATCTTCTCTTTCTCTAAAGTAACACTAGCCTCTCTCTCTGTTGGCTAGACTGGCTTTACCTCATGCTAACTGTGAGCCAACAAAATCAGAATGAAGTAATACTGCTGTAACAGTATTCTCTGTACTGGAGTTGATCGCAGTGTCAGATACAGCCAGGTGAGTTTGCCAGTCTGTCTCTTTGTCTGCCTGCCTGTCTCTCTCTCTCGCTGCCTGGCTGACTGTCTGCCTGCCAGTCTGTCTTCTGTGTGGAGTGACTAACTGTGTCATCAGAGTCTTGTAACCCTCTATCCTTCCCTGGCAGATGCAACAAGGCTGCAAGCCCTACTGCAAAACAACACAAAAGCCAACTTCCAACACTGTGGGACATTTACTCAGTAAATAAATTATTTCCTCCTCCAGTTGTGTAATTTAATTACAACAATTTAATTACCTACAATCTCACAGCAAAGGAAGTGCACAATAACCTTGTCAGCTACTAACAAGCCAAAAAGTACTGAGCCATGCAAAATATTGGAAAACAATAGCACGCATGGACTGTACACCAAGGAAACAGTAGTGCTGGATATCTACTTTACAAGTCCAGGGAATTAGTATTTTGAGCTCCTCTGTGATCAAGTCAAGGCATTTCATTTGTAGCTTGAGTCCTCCTTATCAAGCCCACATCCACAGCTCTGAAGTCTTCAATGTAAAGGTCAATTTATGTGTCTGCGTCAAAATGATGCTGTAGCTACATCTTTAGTGTCTGTGGCTCCTGCGTAGCCCTCAGAGGCTGCCACCATAACTTACATGCACATTTCAAAGTGTGCATCTCTCTTCAACCGACTCGAACTGAGGAGGTTTGCAAATATGTTCCGATCGTGCCAGCTCATCCTCAAATTATACAGACTGCAAAACATCACGAAATTCATGGTGAGAAATATCTCAAAAACATCGCTATGGACAGCAGCGATGTGTCTAAGAGTGGACTCTCTGTTTCAGATTATGTAAACATAATTCCTTCTGTTTCGATCCGGGCTTCATTAGCGCAGAATGAACAAAATCTTGACACTGCTGTCCAGTGTTTTAGTGATCGTCTCAGTGTGCGCACACACTCTCCAACACAGAACTATAGATCCTCACACCGAAGTAGGCCTCTATGGCGTTGCTACGGCGACACTTCAAGAAGCATAATTTGACCTTAAACCTGCCATTGTCCAGTATAGCATTTACCAAGCTACAGCAGCACCATCAACGGCCAACATTACACTTCAGTGTGATCTTTGAAATGTGATCGTGAATATGTGAATCAAGGAAGCCAGACTTGGCCCAACAATGTATGCTCTGCCTCTCCTGTGGCCATCTGCATCACATCGTTCTCTTTTCTCCATCTCTTCTCATTGCTGCACGTTCTGATCGAAATGTGTCCTGAGTCTGTTTGTTCCCCGTCATAAAATCAAGGGGAGACGTGCGGATCAGTCCCTTTATGTCACCACTAATCGGATTTTGGTGAAACTACTGCTTAGTGACATTTTCAAAATTGGCACAGACTGGCCCAGTGGGGGTGGTGCATGATGGTTTCTTCATCCATGCGTCACGTACAATATCTCAGACAGCAGTGATCAGACTCTGCCCAAACTTTGGGAAATGATGCATCCCACCACTGCCCTAATGCATTTTGAAAACGACACGGACTGACCCAAGGAGGTGCTACAATTACAGATACAAAGAGTGACAGAGTTGTTACTGATCAGCTGGAGCACTGCATCATTCATAGGAAACAACATGTTTACTGGTGACACATATTATCAATATAGTGAGACTCTGTCCAACTTCAAATCAAAGCCTGAAAGATTCTACAGTAATGAGAGTAAAATCCTCACTGTGTTGCTGGATGAAAAGAGTCAGGGTATATTTGCCTGGTAGAATAACACTAGCATACAGCACTGCTTTAAGATGAATCTTGATAGAGATGAAAGGGTTGACTTTTTGGACAGCAAGTTAAACAGCCTTATTTTCAGAAATTTTACAAAGTAAGTTTTATGAGTCTTGGTGTGTAAAGGATCATGTCAGCTTTCAGAGATTTATGAGGTTTTCATGAGGTAGCAGTGATAGATCAGGCCTTCAAAACTGTCGGTACATTACATAATGGTTTCAGCAGGATGGATGGATGCAGCTGTCTTTATGTTGTGTTCAGTCTTGTTAGTTTGTGGTCATATTAAGTGATTGCTCATAGTCGGCTAATCTGCTGTGATTATATCAGCATAGACAGAGAACAGGCTGGAGGTAGGAGACTGATGGAGAGGAGGAGGAGGGAGAGTGTCTGTGTGGAGATGTATGTGTATGTGTGTGTCTGATTGTGTGTGTGTGTGTGTGTGTGTGTGTGTGTGGGAGAGAGAGCTGATATGCAAGCTTCATCCCACACACAGAAGGTGACGCAACACCACACACACTCGAAAGCACCACGAATCCACTGCACTACTCAGTGCTACAGCGCAGTGAGTGTCTGTGTGTGTCTGAGTGAGTGGAATAAGTTTATCGTGATCCACTTGCTGTCTTTCTCTTGCTCACACACACACACACGCATGCACAGAGGTACACGCACACACATACACACACACACACACACACACACACACACACATACACGGGCACCCACAACAACACACATGCGGACACAATGCTCTGTTTGGTGATCGGCATTACAGCATAACCATGACAACAGCTGATGCTGCCTGCAGTGCTGGCCAAAAAGGGGGGAGGAGTTTGCTGGTTGCCATGGGTGATGGTGATCCAGGAAATAAACAGTTGCATAAGCCCCTCCCACTAATGACATCATCACCATACTCAAGATGGAAGTCAAGTCCTGTGACTCAAGTGTGGGGAACAGCAGATTAATTTCAGTTAAAATGAGCAAAATGAATGTTTTTCTTCACATAACTCTGTTTGGAATCACAGCTTGGAGGATTTCGGCTTGTGTTTGACATTACAATGTGTAGCCTTCTGTAAAACATGAACTCAAATGCATCGGTAAGTGCATGCATGTTGAGGGAAAACCAGCTGCTTAGGGGCAACCAAAGACAGCAGAAAACCTCAATCATGGCATCTTGAGGGTTTCGAACAAGTTTGAACGTGCCAAGTAATTCCAAGTTATTCCCATACGATGTGAAAGCAGCAGGGAGGCAGGGGGAGATGGAAGAAACAAGTACAGATTGTGTGCTAACAAGTACAGTTAGTGTACAGACAGAAACAGAAGGAAATATGAGGAGACTACCCTTTTAACACCAATGTTAAAATGCATCTTTTAAACTTTTGCTCCTCTGAAGCTGTCACAGCTTCACCTGCATTCTCAAAATAAATACGGCATCGTTGTCTTGTTCTGCACCCCATATTCAGTTGTTTCTGTGAAACAAACTCATGGCCATTGAAAATCACTTGTCTTAAACCACTAAAATGCTCCTTCCTTACTCCTTACTTCTGGGATGAAATTTCACTCCACTTCTATGTGGCAATGATGTATAGGTTCTGAATGCGCAAAGAAGGTTGTGGGAGGTGAAAATTCACAGCTAAGGTGTGAAGATCCACCAAAAATAAAACTTTTTACTTCATTTTATTAATTGGTTGCTGCCCACTAAACAGCAAATATGATCTGCAGAACGCAATGTGCTGGGAACTGTGAGGGAGTTTGGTCGCGTTCAGGTATAAAAACCCCTAAGAGAATCAAATTTGCCTTTTGATGCCCATCTTGCTGCAGCGATGGCACCGTGGTAAAAAAGAACAACAGATCTAAAGAAAGAGGAGGACAGAGACACAGAGAGAGACAGAAAGAGGGAGACAGAGAAGCCCACACATGCACAGTGGTATCCCATGAGGCACAGGCAGAGTGGAAAGTTTCCTTGGGCAGCAGAAGGATAATGAGCCATTCTCTATAGGGGTGGGGTGGATATTGGACAGAGTAGGTTGAACTCTATTGTATAAACACACCTCCCTATATGGGCCAGCAGTGTTAATGGCATGGCTCCCGCACATTTTCCATCTTAAAATGACAAAAATATAAATAACCAGACCTTACTGTTGCAGAACTGCATCTTTGTCACTCACTGTTTTACACCTGTCACTCATGACAACACTGACATTTACTGTAACGTACCTGGATTGTCGATAGGTTTGCTGTGTGCTGGTGAATTTATGGACTTTTGCTAAAGCTTCTCATGAATTATTGTCTTCCAAACTTTAAATCCACAAAAAATATCGCTTGGATTTTCCATACTTCTCCCAACTTTTCAGTTGCCTGACTAGGAATAAGCAGAAAGCCTGGTGTTCGCATGTACAAAATGTGGTCAAGCCAATGGAAAAATGGAAATATAATGGAAGAAAATAAAAGTAATAACTTCCTAAAATCTTTCTTTAAGTCCACCATTTAAATGACAGTACTCAATTACTTGCTACCCCTGATTTTGGTAGTCTAATTCCAGAAATGTCAGATAGTTTATTATTATCTACCACTGTACCTATCTTGATTAATTGACTTAGTAGGTCAGTAGGTGAGTCATTCTCTGACTTGTCATGATGTATCAAGTCAATTGACAGAGAATATTTATACTCTATTGACTCATACATTGTTATGCAGGTAATGCGCATGATATATTTACAATGCCAACCACTTATAAACATTAAGCTAACAGGCTATCACATATCCAGCCCTAATGAATCAGTAATTCTCTCTTTCCCTGCTATTCTCTCTCTCTCTGCACCCCTCCATCTCTCCACCTCAGTCTATCCCTCTCTACCTCCATTTCCTGTGACCACTAAACACCTCTTTAAGGCTTTTAGAGCTCTTTCTGGAGAGCCAGGATGAGTTTCATACCTCTGCTTTACCACTCATCAATTATACAGAGATGAGGTGGGGTCTGTGTGGGGAGGTGGTGGGGTGGGTGGGGGAGATTGACAAAGACTAATTGAATCCACGTCAAGAACAATGGAAATAGCATAAGCTTGACATATTCACTTGAGAGACCCGCTGCCGCTCTTGAGTGAAGCTATGAAATCTAACACGGAACTACCAAGAGACTGATGCATGGGATACTTTCTGAGGCAAGATGAATATGGCATTTTGTTTCCAGCAGGGACAGCAACTGGGATAAACCACTGTCAGTAACATAATGGAAGGAAGAAGGAAGAACATAATTGTGGGGGGAAAAAATGACAGTCAGTTTCAACTGTCCGGCCTCAAAACGTTGCTTGTGTATCACGGCCATCCAATGGAAGTCAAAAGTCAACCTAAAGTCCACAACAGAGCCATTGAAAAAACTAATGGCCGGGTTGCAGCTGATCTCAGTGTTGCACACAAACATCGACCTGTAAGCCACTCACTGAAGGCATCCATATAATTCCAGCTAGTAAGGAGACATACAAGGTTGTTCCGGTAAGTAAAAACACAATGTCAGGAGACTAAAAAACACAGTGTGTTAAACTATGCCACACTGGTCAGCTTTAGAACTCAATAGATCTATTAAATAGTAATGAATGTGTGTGTGTGTGTGTGTGTGTGTGTGTGTGTGTGTGTGACCAGGTAGAAGTCACGCTGTGGGGACCTCAACCTGTTTACACAGTTATGTTGTGGGGACTCGCCTCAATTATGGGGACCAGAATCTGGTCCCCACAACGTAAATAATTAATTTTAAGGTGAACACTTCGTTTAAAGGTAAGGTAACTTTAGGGTTAGGTTAAGGTTAGGGTTAGAGTTAGGCACGTCGTGGTTATGGTTAGGGTATGTCCCTAGGAAATGAATGTTAGTCAATGTAATGTCCCTGCAAGTGACATAAACAAACTTGTGTGTGTGTGTGTGTGTGATTCTGTCTGATTAGAGGTACGTAGATGACTGAACAAAAGACCAGGGAGGAGTCCATTGTACACCTGTGCACACCTGCAGATGACGCACACACACGCACGCACGCACGCACGCACGCACGCACACACGCACACACGCACACACACACACACACACACACACACACATACATACAGTTTTAAGTGTACTTGTGCCACTACTGCTAAAGGCCCAAACCACAAGCGCCAAACCACTTCCATCTCACAAAAAGATTCTCTCACTCTGTCTCTCCGTAGACAGGACAGGCAGCTGTGTGTGTGTGTGTGTGTGTGCGTGTGTGTTTAGGTATAATGGCCTATCAGTCATGCAGTAAGTGCCTTAGACAGAAAAATGGCCGCACCTTGCAAAAACACACTTAGACTGGCCAATATGATTACTGCTGAGGGGGGAGAGGTAACTTTTTCCAGGGGCCACGCTCTAAATCTCTAGAGCCAGACGACTGTAAAAGTGCAGAGTTGAATACTGTCAAAGGCAGCCAATCCATTCAGGAGTGTTGGCTCCATAAAGGGATTTTGGATCCAATACTGATATTACCGTATTATTTAGAGAGAAGGGCTATTGACTTGTATGTGCAAAACGAGAAAATAACGTCATCGCTTTACGTCCCTCAGTCAAAATCCGCTTCCAAAGAACAACCATGATGATGGACGTTCTGAAAATGCTGAGTCTTTACAATGAAACAACAATCAGCTAACAGGGGGAAAAAAATCCTTTCCTCATGAATTATCAGAATCTACAAACAACACACACTGATATGTAACAAAGTCAATATCCGGCTTGGCAAAGACATCAATTCATAGGAATGAATGAATGCTCTGCTATCAAATCATTACCTAATACTTCAAACATTCCTCATCTGTCTCAGTGTGACTCAGTAAGTCAGGACCCAAAGCTGGTTGTGAGTTTTTAATGGGCTCTCAGATGACAAGAGTGTAATGATGATTCTGGTGAACGTGGACCCCAGGCTGACAGACTAAATTTATCAGGTTGGGAGGCCATCATTGACGGTCTGTGACAATCGGCCATAGTTTACTTGGTGTGTCCCATACCCGCCAACAGGCTGATTCAGCGTGTTGAATCCAGAGAGAGAGAGAGAGCTTTCTGACTGGCAGTGTATCAGGGCACGAGAAGAGAAATGGAAATTGGGTTGTGTTGATATCGTGCAACCAAATACATTTTGAGAGCTACAAAACCTTCCACGAGCAAAGGGCGTTCAGGATGCAACTCCTTAGACATATTCCTGATTCGTATAAAGAAACAATGAAACAGAGTAGGGTGAGTTTCTTTATCCTGAGACTTTGTGTTTTCCGAGTTGCGAATAAAGACAGGGGGCAGTATGCAGGTACAAAACATGCTGCATTTTGGCAATCAGCTGTGTGCGCAGCGTGTTCATTAACAACTTTTAGCAGGTGATGATAGGTGACGCAAAGCGATCTAATCGTCAGCCTCAGTCTAGGCTAGTTACTTGAGGTCAGGTTGGTGTGTTACTAGCCTATGGGGCCACCAGCTCTTCTGAAAACGCTCAGCTGGGAGTGCTTGAGAGCGCTTTGGAAGAGCAGCGTTTTTTCAGCTCGGACACTCTGGTTGCCATGACACAGAATGTCCAAGGAAATAACGGTTAATTTGTTGCAAGTTTCTAATTATGCAGATCATTTCCTCCATGCATTATTTTTCAGATCAATGTTGTGGTAGTCCGGGGATGTCATCTGGTACAAACATGGCTATTCAGACACAAGCAGTATTAATTTAATTAATTTTTCCTCCACTGATGTTGTTGTTTCACACTTGTACCTGTAGGATGTGATGGTCTGTGTGGTGTTTGTCCCGCCCCACCTGCACTGTGATTGGACGGCTGGGTAAAAACTGACAATGACGAGCGTAGCGTTTTACCCAAAGTTTACCCAAATGCTCAGCGCTCAGCGCAGAAAAAACCCCTCAATGCCTCGAGTGTAATTATGCGGCGCTCCCATTGCAAACAGCTCGAAAAATATGTTGCCCTCAGGAAAAAAGGTTTGGTGGACACGGCCCCTAAGATGAGGAAGTTCAGCTGATCTAGAATCCTATTTGAGTCCAGAGTACACAATAGAAATGGATAGATGAGATATTGTTTGAAGTATTGTGGTAACTTTGAATACATTTAAGATGGCCACCATATAATTCTGATAATACTAAAGTTAAGTGTCCTACAAGAGGTTTCAGACATCTCACGTCTGGATTACACAGTTGACCAAGCAGACGTCAACACCAATAGGGTCCCATATGTGAAGATACCCACAGTTAGACCTTCATGGGTTGCTAGATTGCTAAAAGAGTGGCAATTATTCTATTTTAATTGAACCATCCAGACAGACTAGGAACAAACTGCCATGTAAGTACAGCTTGACAAATCTGTATTACAGAATAAAATATTTGTATTTTGTAGGCGAGCCACCATTGCACATACACATTTCTGTCTTCACAGTGCAAAGTCATGACCATGGTGACGCAACTGACAGCTACGTAGTCAAAACGTGCTGAGAGGTCTGTAAAACAACCAGTGCTTCATATGTTCCTGTAAGGATCATATGAGTCTTGTAAGACTGCGAGACTACAGAATTCTTATAGTTCAAAGTGCCATACATAATAATGAAGTACATGAATACACAGGTAGGGGATCATTTCTGTCTCGTCTTGCTGCAGGTTTATCAGACACCTTGCCTTTGGTCAGCACGGTAGACTTTTGATTTTCAGTGTGGACACAGAAGCTAGTGCCACAAGACTGCTCAGGCGAATGATGGCTTTGCCATGGCAACACATCAGCTTTCTGGGTTTTGTACTCTGTGCCAGGGCTCATTTCCATGACAACATTATCAAAAATCTCAACCACAAAGAGAGAGCCAGTTCAACTTCAATTTAAACCCTGTCTCGCTCACTGTCTGTGTTGGGAAAAGAACAGAATTGGTGAAACTAGAGAATGTTTGCTAATGTAGTGACCAACTTCACGCATCTGCGCGCACGCACACACACACGCGCGCGCGTGCACAGAGCTTTGCAACAAAAATCCAGGTTAAGTTACAGGTTTCCCACCCTGATCCTCTACCACCCCTCAAGCTACATGATAACACACACACAGAAGCAACACACCCACACACACTGAAACAACACACACACACACATGGCCCATGGTGTGTGTTACCTGGCTAGCAGTGATACAGTCGGTGAAGGCGCTCCTCTTGGAGAAGAACATGAGGAGCTGCTGCCAGCGAGAGGAGGACGAGGAGGGGGAGGAGGAGGCAGGAGAGGAGGTGGAGGGAGAGGAGGTGTGGGGAGGTGCCAGCTCCTCTGAGGAGCCCCGCTTGGGCCCCAGCTTCTGTTTGACCCCCAGCCCTGCCCCTTGACCCCCGGGCGCCCCGCCTACCCGCCCGCTGCGGGGGTACAGGGTGTTGTTGCCAAAAATGTAGTTCATAGTCCCTGCTGTCTCCTCTTCTCTAGATAGACAAGACGGAGTTCATGTTGTAGTGCTTTTCCACTGCTTCATCTCCAGCTTCTCTCTTCTCTTTTTCTCCTCCCTCTCCTTTTCTCTCTCAAGGTGTTGCTGATGAAGATTCAGTCCAACTCTTCCCCTCACCAGCTCCCCGCTGAAGACTGCGTGGCTGTTACTGACAGTATTTCTGTGTGCACTTCTCTTCTCTCTCTCTCTCTCTTTCCCCTCTCCTCTTCTTCACCTCCCTCAGGAGCGAGAGAGCAGCTGGCAGATGGAGAGATGAGGAGGAGGAGGAGGAGGAGGAGGAGGTAGAAAGTGCGGGGCAGGTAGGCAGAGTCCTCTTACAGTTGGAGCATCAATCTGTCCTCTGGTGTCTTTGCACATCCATCCACCCATCCATCTGCTTGTCTGCCTTGTCACTTATCCATCTGCCCATCATCCCATCTTCTCTAGCCAGGAGAAATATCTGGGATCCACATCTCTGCAAGTCCACAAATCTCTCCTCTTCACCTCCTGTCCTCTCTTCACAGAACAGACAGACTGAGAGGCAGCACGGGCCAGGCAACGAAACGATACAAGGATTGATTATTTAAAGGAGTTGACTCTGCCTCTCTGCCTTCCCTCCTCCCTGTCTCCCTCCCTCCCTCTCTCTAAGTGGTAGTCCAAGGAGGAGATGACCAGTCAATCTCCCCTCTGTCACTGTGTACACTCCCATTAAATATGGAAGGAAGGAGGGAGGGAAGGAGGGATGGGTGGCAGGATGGATGAAAGGAGGGAGTGATGGGTGGAAGGATGCAGGGGAGGAGGAAAAGCATCTGAAGTGGGTGGATGGTTGGAAGAATCGTTTCTGCAACTCTATT
>OMLF01048901.1:0-10465 GCA_900302615.1 Holocentrus rufus | reverse complement strand
GCTCGTGCACCCACCCACACACACACACACACACACACACACACGCACACATGCACATACACAAGCACATGACCAAATGAGTAATCACCCCTGCAGGTACCCAGGCTGAAAGTGTGTGTACACATGATAGCTTGTGTATGTGTGTGAATTTCTACTCCCCCCCTCTCCCTCTCTCTCTCTTTCTCTCTCTCTCTCTCTCTCTCTCTCTCTCCATCCATCCCTCTCTCCTCTCCGTCTCAGCTATGTAGGCTAACATTCCTATTGGATCCCATTATGTGTCAGGACACCGCATGACTTAACGAGGGATTAGATATGTTCCCTGCTGAATTCAAACTCGTAATTGAGGTTTCAGGCTTGTCTATCTATAATTGGACTAAAATTAATCAGACTCTTTCTCATCATTCCTCAGTTCAGCCTCCCCACCCAACACTCTCGCATGTCTCTATCGCTGCCTCGTACCTCTCCATTTTACCTCTCCATTTGAATTCTATAGCCTGATGATTTCTCCCCCTTTGGTTTAAAGACCCCCTGCTCTTTCATCTCACATCTAAGTCTGAAATAAGCATCTGAGCCTTCTTGCTCAATTACCATCCGCCAGGTCCGAGATGGGCGTCCTGGAACTTGGGCATCTTCATCTGCATCCGCTGTGCCGGCATCCATCGAAACCTCGGGGTCCACATCTCCAAGGTCAAGTCTGTCAACCTGGACCAGTGGACGCAGGAGCAGATCCAGGTCAGAGGTCACACTACAGACCCAAATGAACCAGGTCTAGTGTTCATGGCTGGAAGAATGACCTGGTTCATGTGCGATATAGATGGCCCTTCTTGATTGAAAACATGAGATTGGACAAAGAGAGTGGGGAAAATCACAAATTCTTTGGGTTTTCATAACATAATTTCCAAAGCGTTATAAGCTCATGCTGATGCTTTTTTAAATGCACCGTCTTTGCACAAACACGTGGCGGCCACCGTTAAACTCCCTCCATCCTGCCTCAATTCTGCACAGCTGTCCTCCTTTAGTTCTGCAGTGGCCCCTGCAGCGTCTTGTTTTGCAAATTTTACCCGCTGGCTTCATTAAACCCTAAAACTTCTGTCTCTAAAAATGACCAGTACGTGTCATTTTTGCAGGAAACGGAATTAAAGCTTTCGCCAAATCATTCTGTTTGAACGTGGAGCAACATTGTCGTAATATGAATAGTAAATCTGTGCAGGCTGCAGCTCGTAGCCCTCTTACATCCTGGTTTCAGCCTGTGATACGGAATGAATAATTAGGGAAGGCGGCATGGGGAGCGACATTAATACTTAAACGCTCACATGCAGAGGAGGAAGTAAACACTTTCTTATCAGTATGCATTTCAACTGCTCTGATATGAGGCAGGAAGGTCAGCATCGTGCACCACAGTATGATCAAATAGCTCTACACAGCATCTCCCTGTCCTCCAAGACCCGAGTTATTTGATGATCAGGTCTGCAGTGGAATACAATCCCACCCAAAGTCGTTTCTTCAAGTCAAGTCTTTTTCGTTTGTGGAATTGAGTCTATCCCCCCTTGTATCCCTGGAAATGACACCAGGGATAGCTGCCTCGGTCATTGTGTCTTGAGTTTTGAATTTGTTTTATACTGGCTGAGACTGTGTTTCTGTGTCACCAGTGTGTTCAGGAGATGGGGAACGCCAAGGCCAAGCGTCTCTATGAGGCTTTCTTACCGGAGTGTTTCCAACGCCCAGAGACAGACCAGTATCCTCACCCTTTCTGTGTGTGTGTGTGTGTGTGTGAGAGAGAGAGAGAGAGAGAAACAAAGGTAGCGTCTTTGTCCTTGACATGCTGTGCAGGTCGGCAGAGATTTTCATCAGGGACAAGTACGATAAGAAGAAATACATGGATAAAGTCATTGACATCCAGATGCTCAGGGTGAGGCCACACACACACACACATACATGCATACAAACAAACATAAACACACACACAAGCGGTAGCCTAAAGATCGTATAAGACAGTTTGTGATCTGCACTTTGCAGTGTCCAATGGCAGAAGACCACTTGCACAGGAATACACATCTGGTAAAACACATACTAAGCAGGACGATGCTGAAAAGTGTCGACTCGGCACGCTCAGCAAAACTCTTCCCCTGATACATTGAAGCTGAAAAACTCTACCGAGCAGATAAGATACTGCTGTCACAAACAATCTGTGTTTTCTCTGTACAGAAAGAAAAGAGCTGTGACAACATACCCAAGGAACCGGTTGTGTTTGAGAAGATGAAGCCGGTGAGTGTATCATTGCGCCTTGGCTGTGTTACAACATTTATGGAGTGGAACCGAGCACCCCCGGCACTGAAATTGTTATATTTTTACTTTTGGCACATGGTCTTATCCGGAGTGACTTACTGTAATGGCCACGGAGCAATCAGGAAAGAGTGAAGTGCTGGGAAAGGGAAGAGAATATGGGAGATGGAGAGGATATTTTATTTGAGAGCGCACGCAGGCGAGGGGGGAGAGAGGGCAGATCATTCAGCGGGGGGGAGGTGACAAGAAGAGCGTCTTGAAGCGACGAGGTTTTTCAGCCGGCGATGGAAAAACGGGGAGTGACTTTGCTGTTCTGACTGGAGTGGGAAGGTCATCCGGTCTCTGGGGAGGCTGGCAGGGGGAACAGTCAATTGTTCTGGATTTGAACTCGTTTGTCCATGCAGACATGTTGCATCAATTGTATCGGCTTTCTCCCCTCATGACAGAAAAAAGACGTCAGCCCGAAGACACAGTCCCAGTCTGTTACAGATCTGCTTGGATTAGGTATGCTCACACACTCTCTTTCTCTCACACACAGTGCTATACACACAGTGAAACCAGCTTTCAAAATCACACCACATAATGAGAAAGGCTCCATCGGTGTTCTCTCCAAATGTCAGAGCAACCCTGAAGCACGACTGTGGCCATTTTCAACCCGGACCTTCTTTTCCATTCATTTTCCATCCCCCCGATCAATACTAGGAAAAAAAAATGTGTCAGCTGCACCACAGAGCTATTTACAGCTTGTTTGCCTGGGAGCCTGGCTGTCCTGCACAGTCCTATAAGGCCAGTTGACACTCCAAACAGCCCCGAATTTGCAGCCCCAAACTCATGACACTGCATAAATATGTTGAAAAAGACAAACTTTTGGTGCTTTGGGGGTCAATTTTTTTCCAGAACTGACTGGCAAGATGGAAAATGTTTGGAAAATAGGGCTGAAAATGGTCAGTTTTGATTTAAAGGAATAGTACACCCAACATAAAAAAGGATTTTTTTCCCCCCTGTCTCCCTTCATCTTAGTAAAATGGGGATTTGTTGATGGAGCACAAACTTTCTAAAATTTACAGGAAAAAAAACTTTTCAGCAACAGTTAGCTGGCATAATCCACAGCCCTCGGGAGTGAAGAGTTTTGTTGGGAACAATTCCAGCCGAAGAACACACAGAATCACAGAGAAACTGTCTGGAAGGATAGATTGCTGTAGGGCTAAGTGGAAAAATAGCTTTTTTTGTATTTTGGGTGAACTGTTCTTTTAATGATTTATTGAACACACACACAGACACACACACACACACACACACACACACAGTGTAACCATGCTCCATCCACTCCCCTGTTAGATGCCCCTGCCCCGAGTCCTGTGGTGGCTAATGGCGGAGTGTGTGTTCCAGAGGACAAGGAGAGCCCGGCGGTGGCTAATCCAGCTCTGTCCCACTCCGCCCTGGATCTGTTCAACTCTCTGCCAGCCTCCTCCTCTGCCTCCTCCACCAAGACCACGGTAGGCAGCACACACTTCACGTACACCGTCTGCTCTCTCCTGAACCCTGTGTTCAAACATTTAGGTTTCTTCCATCAATATTGATAACCTTGTCCTTCTCACTCTGTCTCTCTCTCTCTCTTTGTTTCTCTATGTCTCTCTTCGGCTCCTCCCTCTCTGCAGCCTGTATCCAGCGGCTCCATGCCTCGCAGCAGAGTGGCTGCCTCCGTCCCTGAGAACCTCAGTCTGTTCCTGGACCCGGCGCCCAAAGCAGAGGAGACCACGGTCAAGAAACTGTCCAAAGACTCAATCCTCTCCCTGTACGCCTCCGCTCCCTCGGTGCACGCCAACAGTATGGCCGCTCACGGTGAGAAACAGGAAGCTTTCCCCTCAATGTTTTCTCTGTTTTCCTTAAAGGACCATACCAGTTCTACTGTGACTGTATCCGTCCGTTGCATCACAGTGTACAAGATGTGCTTTGACAGTTCAGAAGTCAATTTTCCCCAACTCACTCCCATTCATGATCAAAAAATGTGATAAACTCCTCTGTGAAACATGAACGTTGTTATGCAAAGGTAATTCCATGTTGTGAATACTTGGTGAGTGTGTACTCTCCCTAAAATCACTGTTTTTGCTATTTTTATAATCACTCCAAATTCAGGCATCAGTGCGAATGTGCTCCACGTTCAAAACTAAAAGAGGTTTTTGGGTCCACTTGTTGTTAACTACGAAGTACTCTGATGAGATGTAAGTGGTCTCGTTGGAGCTAGCTGTTTAGTTTCTGAATAGAAATGTGTGTGGAACATTTTCTTGTCCCATGGTGCAACTTTCAGCCTCCACGATACTTGGGTTCTGCTCTTCTAGCTGTGAATCACAACCACTCACAACAAAGCTGACAAGAGACACGGAGCATAATTTGAATGTGCCTTGAAAAATAGTTCAAATTTTAATGGATTAAAGGTACATTTCGTGGGGGAAAGTATTCACAAGGTGGAATTATATTCATGTAGCAACTTGTAAGTTTCATGGAGCAGTTTTCACATTTTTTGAACATGAATCGGCCTTGGCTTCCAAGCTAGCAAAGCATATTTTGCACATTCTTGTGAAACTAATGTTGGTGTCGGTATGGTAAACATCATTAATGGGTAACCAAACATCAACATGGCCGCAGTCACAGTTTGTGCTTGTGTTTTCAGCTGGCCTGTACATGAACCAGATGGGCTACCCCACACACCCGTACGGCTCATACCACTCCCTAGCCCAGGCAGGTGGGATGGGAGGAACCATGATGGCTTCACAGATGGCCATGATGGGACAGCAGCAGAGTGGCATGATGGGAGTTCATCAAAACGGCATGATGGGAGTTCAGCAGAACAGCATGATGGGACAACAGAATGGCATGATGGGTGCCCAGGGTGTCATGGCTCAGCCTAGCGGGGTTGCGGCATCACCTTACATGTCAGGGATGGCCCAAGGCATGATGGGACAGCAGCAGAGCGGTATGATGGTACAGCAGCAGAAGTATGATGGGACAGCAGCAGAACGGCATGATGGGACAACAGCAGATGGGAGGTTTGGCCGCCCTACCTCATCAGCAGGTCTATGGAGTGCAACAAGCCCAGCAGCTGCAGTGGAACATTGCCCAGGTGTGTTTGTGTGTGTGTGTGTGTGCAATGCATTGTGTTATGTTATGCAAATAGACTTTTTGGACAACATGAATTTTGAAGTGTGTTTAATGTGCTGTTAATAACAGAGAATGCCTGTTTATGTGTCTCTCAGATGACTCAGCACATGGCGGGCATGAATTTCTACGGCACCAACAGCATGATGGGATACAGTGGTCAACACATGGGAGGTTCAACGACGCCAAGCTCCACACACATGGCAGCGCACGTCTGGAAATGAACTCCTCTGTCCAGGAAGTGATTAAACGTCTACGACAAACATGGGAGCCGGGGAACTGAGTTCCAGAAATTTCTGGACTGAACTCTCCTTTAAGAAATTTTCTAATGCAAGGGAGGGGGAGGAAGAAGAAGAGGGAGAGGAAGAGGAGGGTGGAGCTAGGTCTGAAGATTAAGGTTTGGGAAACTACTACTACCTCTCTTTCTCTCTCCTCTCCGCTCGCCCTTCCTCTTCCCATCTCATCCATAGCCATGTTTTGCTAATTTCCATGCTTGCCTTCAGAACATTCTTATATGGCAACCCAGAGAGCAGCCAACAGGGTTCAGAGGCCACACATTTCATGTTCTACCTTGCCTGTGTGTGTGCGTGTGTGTGTGTCTATGTGTGTACACACACCTACTGTATGCGGGTGTCCACTCACTGCTTGACTTAACTTGGTTTGTACTTTTCTAAAAGCTTGCCTACCCGTCCAATAACATGAATAATTTAAGGAATCCCTTTATGTGTTGCTAACTTCTTAGTCCCTCACTGTCTCACGAGATAGAGCAGCTACAAAACCTACCTTAAAAAGCCCTCAACTGTGGTGTCTTCTACACAATTTACACAGGGCATCATGTAGAATCAGTATCTAGTATAGGCATTAAGTGTCAAAAGTCCTGAACGGGATTTTGGGAAACCAAAGATCAATGCTAGCTTTACTTTGGCTGTACAGCATTCAGATGTGCGTTGGTGCATCTGAGCGGCCTCTAAAGGGATTATCACACTAGTGATTACTAGATGATTCAGATTCAGTGCAGTGGTTAGCAATCCTTTAACAGTAAGTTTGATCATACCTGCTCCTCCTGGATGGACTTTTGAGCATATCAATTCACTGTGCTATTCCCTCAGCAAGGGTAGGACACGTGGGGGCTCACTTGCATGCAATGTTGTCATGTAAATCTTGAGTTAAAGCTGCAATAATTGAAATCGTGACAATGAGGACTGTTTAGAGTCAAGTGACAGAGCACGTGGAATAAGCATGTAGTTTATCTAAGAATCAGAGTAGGTCTTAGCTGCGTCTTGGAGAGTGGGCTGCAAAACTCCTCCCCCTAACCTCAACCTTGAGGCTGGCTTCACACAATGCAACTTCCATGCAGTTAGTTGCAGGTTGCAAATCAAACTTTTACCGTTACCATGTCAACAAACCCTTATGGAACATTCCAAATGATGACGCAAGCCGGATTTATAGTTTTCATTGGATGGTTTGCCTTGAACTCCAAGTTGCATGGAACTAATGTTGCATTTCAGTTGCACCATGTAAAGCCAGTCTTACTGCCAAACTGTCACATGTGTGAACAAGTGGAACGGTACCGAGTCGTCAACCAATGGAAACGGGTTTCCACATGCTCCTCCTTCAAGATGTGTAAGCCCACTCTAATCAGTACAGTTGGAGAATTGGCAGATGAGATGAGAACCATGTAGACTCAGCCACCAAATGACATGCTTCTTCTGTGTTTTTTGACAGTTGAATCCAAGTGGTCCTCACTTAAATCAGCCCTCGGCTATTTTGAGTATTGCAGCTTTAATGCACACACACCTCAATTTAAGTATCTATCTACCTTGTACAATAGAGGCCTCAAATAAGGTTGAATGTCTGTATATAAGGGGGGAGGAGGGAGGGGGAGGGATAACAGTGGGAAGAGAACAAAAAAAACAAAACCAAGAATTCGAGATTGAAGTACAGATCAGTCATGATTCAGGAGCCATTAACCCCTTGACTGATGCTTCCACTGGATTGCATGAAGAGAATGTGTATCTATCTCTGATTGTATGTACTGTATGTCTAATTAAGATTTATGAATGTGTCTCTGGAATGTGTATCTCTGAATGTCTCTCTTACATGTCGACCAGTCTGTCACACGCTGACCGAGACCAACAACACGAGTCAGAAAAATCTCAATGAATGTGCGTCCTGAATGTGTCGATGATTGTATTCAGACTCGCTGTGAATATTTCTGTGGGCTGTGTATTCTTTTCTTTTTTTTTTAAAGATTCTTTGACTGTGTGTCAAGCGATGTACACTCGTGTCTTTTGAATGTCCCGTGGCCGTTCGACAACAACTTCCTACCTGTCCGTTTATTGGTGGATTGTCCCATTCATCCCAGTTTTAATGTATGTCAGCGCTTGGGAGCAAGCTGTGAACCTGCTGACGCATCTTCAGGTCATTTGGAGGGTGTTTACACTTTGGCTAAATGACATTGTGACGCAAAAGTGAACGTATCCACAATCTGTCACCTCTCTGTGTTTGGTTGGCACCTCCACACCTCTTCCATAACGCACACACAAGCCTTGCCAAGCCACATCTCTGTCCTGATTTCTCTTTAAATGTTTTATATATTCTTATCAATATGTTTATCCTTATAAATGCATGAAGCTGATAGTATAACAAATCTCAGCCTTTCCGTTTTGTGGGGAAATACTTCTGTGTAAAGCTGCCACTTAGAAAGTGGGAACGAGGAGAGAACAGAGATAGCGGATTCACATTAAGTGCTGACATTGAGCACAGCACAGCCTCCACATATCAACAAATCATCGTCTATTACTGGTATTTGGTTCAATTTTAGCTTATTTGGTGGCAGTGCAATGGCCAGTTTGACAGCAGCAGTCATCGTTTCAGTTCAGAGCAATATGGCTGTTAGGAGCTGGTTTCTGCTCTGTAAGCGCAGATTTGTCAGTCAGCAGAGGAAACTGCACGGGAAAAGCGATGGGAATCTGTCTCTGCCACGTCAAACACCTCAGTTCTTTCATCTGCCTGAGATCTGTTTCCTTTTTTTATTTGGCCTGTATATTTTCTGTGAAATAAAAGCAAATAAAAGAATGTATCTTTTATGTACTTGTCAATCAAGATATTGTGTACTTTATTCTTTATCAGAATGATATTCCTGTATATTACGTTTCTTAAACAAAACTGAAGAATGTGTATATTAGTTCTCCATTTTTCATATGCTTTGCTCCTTTTGTTTAAATGTCCACACAAGTTAGTCAATCAGATTTGTGAATATATATGTAACATGCAATACTAATCTCTGTGGGGAAAAAAAAATAAAACTTGTTTTGATTAAATTCTATACCTTGTATTGATTTTGTATTTGTAACTGTCCATGTGTGCAATATTGAGGATACAAAATACATGCCAGTTAATTTCTCTGTTGTTTTTCTTGCCATGATGTCTCTATTTTTTTAATTTTTTGTCAATGAATATTTTTTTAAATTTATTTATTTATTTACTTCTTGAGACTGATTTTGTGTAATGAAATGTGTTGTCACTCTTTGCCAGGACTATCTCAAAAAAGAGATCCTGGTCTCAAGAGGCCATCGTGGTAAAACAAACAAAATGAAATAATAATAATATTAAAATGCAGAGAAATTTTAGTGATTCAAATAAACTTTATTGACTTTGCGTCCAGATGTCAAAGGGCATGCAAATACAGGCTTCTGAATCTGAAGTTTTCTCTTTTTTTTTTCCTCAGTTTAGTTCTATTTTCTTACAAAACTACGTGCACCTTAAGTAATCAATTCTGCAGCGTACAAACCACAAAAATACCAGTTTTACATTATCAAATACTGCACATAGAAAACATTTACAAAGCACAGGTATAAAATTACAGCTCCTTTTCTTCCTTGCCATAAAGCACATCCTTTCATCAGACGTTCTGCAACGCTTTGCCCTTTAAAACGAACTCTGTGAACACTCCTTGGTGGAAAGGTAAGGCCAGTTAGAGAAGACAACCGCTCATCTACCAACACCAGCAATCAAATTCACCCGGGTCCAAAGCTAAATGTTTTCCCAGTGTTTCTAATTTCGCCAGATGATCAAAACCATGCATATTGTTATCTTTTCATCAACACTGTTCAAATGTTTGCCTTGTTTCTTAATGAAGCCATTAGTCCAGATTGGGAGTGCATACAGGGAGGGTTTGGGCCTTGCTGGGCTTGATAAGATGAAGGTTGTCTCGAGAGAGGGGAGGGGAGCTACAGTGGCCTTAATATTGTCTGGCAGACAGCTAAAAGGACAGAATGGCTACTCAGGAACTTGTGCTGTGAATAACATTTAGAGACACAGATGATGACAAACAGGCCTATCAGCAGTGGGACTCCACTTTGCCCGCGAGCCGAGAGGAAAACGCAACAAAAGACACAGGTTGTTTTGTTCTACTTGATGGCTGCTACACTGGTGATCAGACACACCGACTGCAGGCTTCTTTAGAAAATAATCCGTTAAAAACAAGGCTGTATAGAAATAAAAAATGTTGCTCATGTAAAGTATGGGGGCTATCATAAAATAGCAGTTATTCACAATGCATCGCATGCTTTGTTGAGTCTAAATTGCTTTTTTTTTTTTCTTTTCAGTCGTAATTTGACCTTATATCTTATTTTGTCATCATGGTAGCTCAACTGATACAGATGCAGTCTCAGTAGCCTCCTTCCCTTAAGAGGGAGATGGAGGTTGGTGCCAAGTGTAAAGGCCTCAGCAACAGTATAGGCTACAGCAAGTGGTTATTGCCAGAAGAACTGTTTCAGAAAATGGAAGGCTAAGTCCATGCTACTTTAAGATACAGCATTGTTCGCGATTCTTTTTGCATCTCAATGAGTTCCCATTGACGTGGTACTTGAGTGTTCGTCTATCTGACTATATCATCATTGTCACTTGACATCATAATTATAATCATTATCATTATCGTAATCATACCATCGTGAGGATTAAATACAAGAAAATCATCAGAGTAACCATGCGGCAAACATTTTCTGGCTCAAAGTACAAAAAA
>OMLF01048900.1:0-19800 GCA_900302615.1 Holocentrus rufus | reverse complement strand
GTGTGTGTGTGTGTGTGTGTGTGTGTGCGTGTGTGTGCGTGCGTGCGTGCGTGTGCGCGTGTGTGTGTGTGTGTGTGTGTGTGTGTGTGTGCCCCAGGTGGCCTCTCAGGAGTCAATCTAAAACTGTGTGATTGATTGTGGAATCTAATCACTGAGTGTGGTCATTTTAATCAAGGTTTAAATAAAGGGCAACTGTCACTGCAACTTAACTCACTGTGATAGAAAGCGACACATGCATCTCTGAACAACTCTGTTTAGCTGCCTACTGCTACCGCTTCCCAAAAGCCATATAGCACAAGTAAGGGAAAGAAGGAGATAAGAGCGAAGAAGAGAAGCTGGTTTTCAAACAGAAGAAAGGGAAATAAAAAGATAAGGGAAAGCAAAAGAGGGGATGGACAGTGGAAGCTGTGGCTGTTGGAAGACAGTGAGACAGAGCTTTACGCTGATTTGATTTACCCAGCTCATTCGAACAGACCTTATCATGCTGGAGGAGTCTGGAACTGCCAGACGGCAGTTAAGGAAACTGAAACCATCTCAGCATGTGCCTTGTGTAAATCCCTCCACTTTCTGGCCCTCACCAAAACTTGATTACATCTGAGGACACAGCAGCTGCAGCAGCCCTCTTAGCTGCTCATTATTTTTCTCACACCACCAGAGCCACTGGCCATGGGGGAAGGCACAGGTGTCCTCGAATTCTATGCAGCCCCTGTATCTCTTCCTATCAAACCTCAACTCTGATTTCCCCTTAAATTTCCATACAGTATATGCTGTATTATGTATCTGCTGCAGCTACATTATGCAAGTCAAATATCCAAACCCAAGATGCCATTGTTTTATGGCTGCAGCACTGCATCAAATAGAAAATGTCTCCATGTCTTGTGCATCATTCTATACACACCTCCCTATAATCCAGCAGGACATATTTGCTATCTTTGGAAATAAAGTTCTGTGGGTTTGAGCAAAGCTCAACCGCACAGCAATGGCAAACCCACCTGCGGGCATGGCAGAGTTGAGGATGTTAAACTACCTGCTAACTGTCTAGCTTAACACTGCACAGGATAACTCCACTCTTTGGTGGCCCCAAGTGGTGATGAAAAGAAACTTTTTGAAAGTTTGAAGGACTTCTTTACCCAGAAATCATGTAACGTTCCATCCCATCAGTCAAAAAATAGAAGATGAAATGTGGTAGGGGTGGAGAGGTTCAGCCTTTGATGGTGTGTTCAGCTGTTTATGTTCAGAGTGCAACTGTTCAAGAGACATTTTTCTTTTTTTGCTGTTAAGTTTTGACTCACCACTTCCCATGGGTGGAGATTTTCTATCTCAGTTAATGGGGATGGGACATTCTTCTCTTTAATTTAGCCAGACCTCATGATTAAGGGCTAGGTCTATTTTCAAATAAAACTCTGGCTGAGTGAACCTTTAAAAGAGACAATCTATAGTCCACATTCAATATGATCTCCAATGAGCATCAGAAGAACCTACCTGATAATGAGAAGACATCAGAGAAAAGGTCAAATCAGTTCTCTGGACAGAAGGAGAATAAATGGTGGTTCCTTTATCAGCTGCAGTGACTGTTTTATATCTTCTTTGCATGCTGTGTTCATCTGTTGTGTTGATCTTCTCACAGAAGATCACAGGGAGTGATGGACAACAGGAACATCCTGCAATCAATGTGACAAGCTGCAGAAGGTCCAGAAAGAGGAGAAAAACATTAATCTGCCTCCTTCACTCATTTAACCTCTTTTATTTATACAGCTGTGTCTCACTCAATGCTTACACAGTCTACAGTTCAACTGCTCTTGTCTTTTTATGTTTTTTTTGTGCACTTCAATACATCACATATTGCGCTGTGCTGAATCTCATGTCTAAATATACAAATCAATGTTTGTGATGATTATAACTGTAAAACAAAATTCTTTTGATATCTCTTATGCTTCATAAGAATAAGAATTAATATACATAAGCCTGTAAAATTTGCAGCACATACTATATATATAGCCTTTGCACTCTGCTCTTGACTGCAGTTAATATTCACATTTTCAGACAACAAATACATTGTATTTATATTTACATTTCAATCCATATGGCATGCTATACGGATCATTTTTGACTGGCCTAACATAGTAAGAAAGTATCATATTTTACACGGTAAATAAAGCACATACCTGAAACACAATAGTTTTGCTCTCCTTGTGTTGCTATAGAATATTCTGAGGTTCACTGTGAAGTTTGCTCTGAGTACAAATACACAAAGTGAATGTTATATGCCAGCAGTAAGAATGTATTGTACTTTTATAACTCTAAAGCAGTCAACAAAGATCAAATAACTTGGGAATCAGGCCCCTGTGTGGATGCTTGCCTGGGTTACAGCACCGGCACTTTTGTTAAATCCTCCTGTGTATAGCTAAATGCTCATGTATTATGTTTCCACGGTTCCCACTAGAAAGGGGTAAACAGTCTGGATTCACTGTAGCTGGGCTTGCTATGAAAAAAAAACACAAGTAAAACACCATCTTATGCAATAAATGCATGAAACAAAAAACAACAACATTCTGGCACATTCTTGTGTCCCATTTGTAAAATTCCCTGATATTCCATGGAATACTTCAACATTTTGGGGAAATGACCTTTGTTCCAACTTACCCAGACTGAGACAAGATGTTTGATACCATTTTCATCTCTGTACGTCCACTGGTTCATTTCCTATGTGAGCATTTCATGTTAGCTTAGCATAAAGACTTGAAGTCTGCAACAGTCATTAGCCTTACTCCGTCACAGTGGAAAAAATACACTTTACAGCAACTCTTAAGCTGTCTTATTTACACAATGTATCCAAGACGTGTACTTGAAATGTATGCCTTGGAATTCTTTTAAAAATGATAGTCGTTTGAGAAGAAGTTAGATGATAGGAACTATAACCGCTGAAGACAGTATCCTTCCACCTGCCGTCCATCTGCCCTAGACAGAAGGATACATGTGTTCAGCGGTTATAGTTGCAACCATCTAAAATGCTGTAAGGTTTATTTTTTCACTTTGACAGAGCTAGGGTAATGACTTCTATAGTAAGTCTAAGTCTTATAAATATAATATAGCTGATAAGTCTTTTGCTAAGCTCACACAAAATGCTAGGAGCCAAACCAGTGGACATATAGAGGTGAAAATGGTATCAAACACCTTGTCTCAGTCTGGGTAAGTCGGATAAAGGGTATTTTGCCCAAAATGTTGGAGTAGTCCTTTTAAATTCCTTTGTCTGGAATACCGAGCCTTCAATATTCCATGATAGTCCAGAAATTTCATGACCGGTGGAAACTCAGTGTCTCTGAATAACTATTTCAGTGTTTCCCAGCTTTTCTATAGTAAGGAATTTATATCATTCAGTCTTCTCAAGTCCATGTTAGCCAATGAAATACCGAGCAGTTAAAGGGGATCAGAACTCGCTCTCCTCCAGAATCTCTTCCAGGGTCTCGCCGAACGTTATCTCTCCATCGCTGCTGGACAGGCTCTTCCTGGTCAGAAAGTCTAGTCCTGTTGTGCTGCACCCCTTCACGCTCTGACCTTTAACCTCTCCCACTCCGGGCGCTGTGTATCGTCCATGTACAGCCACCTGAAGCAAGTGTGGGTGCGTTGAGGAAGCTCCCTCGTCGTACGACTCGCTCTGCTGGGAGCCGCGTGGGCGACGCCCTCGGGTGCACTTCCACAGGTGCTTCAGTGGCGCACCCTGGAAACAGCTCCTAACCTGGAAGTGGTTGGTGAACAGGAAAAGCTGCCAGCGCTTTTTCAGTTCAGCTTGGACCTAAATATGCATAAAAACAGGAGGGTCACCATGTGTAATACTGTACATATGACTATATACATTGCAAATAGATGTTAAGAGAATTGCATTTTCAACCTTTCACTTTTTTTTTTGACAAACCTCCCTCTGTACTTCCTCTTATATGATATAAAACCCATAGCTTAAAGTAACAAGAATGGCAATGGGGTACGTCAATGCATTTTAGAGCGTCTATCCTCAAAAACCCTAAATCTTTCTTCCAAGAGACGATGATTGCATTGCAGTTTTCATTTTGAAAAATCCAGTATTTGTGAAAGCTTAAGATTATGTGAAAGAATATCACTTCCCATGGTTGTTTGCATCTAATCCACCCACTTTTTAAACGTCCCCATCTGCATTATATCCCAACCCAAGATCCTGTTTCAAATGGAAATGCATTGCATTACAAAAGCAAAACACCAATAAAGTGCCATTTCATTGTGACTTGAGCTCTACCTGATTTTCCCTCAAATTTCCCCTTCAAAGTTAGAACTTCAAAGTTAGAATACAATGTCACACATATTGTGTATCTGCTGGTTGCAATACTTCACTGAAGCTACATCACACTTACATTGAGTGAAATTTTCAAAGCCAAGATGGCACTGTTTTATAGCTGCAGCATTACATCAGATAGAAAAGATCTAGATGCCTTGTGCATCATTTTAAACACATTTGGAAACCTTGGGATCTCTATGTGAATTTAAAATAAAGTTCTACAATAATTAATTATAGGTTAATAATACAATAGTAAATAACCCACTAGTGGGAACACCGGGTTTTTACTGAGTGACCCACCAAGTTACATCTCTTGTATGTACAAACCCACTTGGCCAGTAAAATTAATTCTGATTCTCAATCAACAGCTATTCATGAAAGTCAGTGAATGCATTGGATAAAATAACTTACCTCCCCATTGGCAAAACAGTACAGCACAGCAACCAAGAATCCCTGAAATTGTTACAGATTACACATAAGGGCTGATGTTGAGGTTAAACCATAAGCAGGTTAGCACAGATGTCAAATATTATCATCAGTCATAATTCTACAAGCTCTCCCTTATACCTGGAAAGAGCTGAGGGTGAGGTTGATGAAATTCCTGGCATAGCGGCCGCTGCCCTCCACATATTCATCTATCAGCACAATAAACACCACCTCATGGATCCCCAGCAGAGGAATTAGCACCAGCGTCGCTCTGGCCAAGCTATAGGGCATACAGACATATTGCATGATTACGAAAGGCTGCTCTAAATGGGCATGTATGACATTCCATGTAAGGAAAATTTACAGGAGAGAGACTATAAAATGTATATGGTCAAATGAGTCAAAGAGCAAAGCGGAAATTTTGCTAAATTATATGCATGAGATTCTCTACCACTGTGACATTTATAGTGGAGTACAGAGGGCGCAGATTGTGGGGATGACATTTGGGTTCGTGCTGTACATGGGAGCGATTAACATTTAAATGTTAAACCAGGGATCTACCAGTCAAAGACACTATTTGGGAAACAGCTCCCAAGGTCACACTCAAACTTGTTCACAACCATTCAGGCCTAGAAGCAGCTGAATTATTAAGCCACGGCAGAAGAGAAGTACCTGTATCTGTAGTCGGTAAATTTCACCTGATCTGCTTTCAGCTTGGACAGAAGCAGCATCAGAATCTTTATGAATATAAAGAAAATAACCTGCAACACACAGTTATAAAGACAGTTTAAAAAGATATAATGCGGACTAAAGTGTGCACAAATGTAAGAAAAATGTGCATTTGATCTCTCTGCTTTAGGGAATTTGTGCACCAGGAAATAAATGATCAGTCATGCATGTGAGCACCACAGCTACTATTCATATGGCCTCACAAGACAGAGACCATTAAAGTCAGTACGAAATCAGAGAGAAACTTCCCTGAAGTCACTGCATGCTACTCAGGGGAGACACGTATCTGTAACTAACTTGGGCATTAGGTTGAACGGCAGTAATTGTACTAGAGTATCTCCTTTGAAAAGCCTTCGAGGCTCGTTCAGGATTTTTCACTCACCAATACTGATAATGTAATTGGGCCTCTGATTATCCAATAGAACCCTCTATTCACAATGGTCCAGCATCTGGGAAATGATAATGAGTGGAAATTTAAAAAAAAAAAAAGAATGTTGGATATAATTTCCCCAGGAAAAATAAAAAGTTTAAGCTATTCTACTGTGAAATATGTATCCAGACACTCACCCTGTATTTTCATATAAAATCTTAATCACTGTCCATGGTATCACAAACAAGCAAGGTGTACCTGCAAAGTAGCATAAGATGCACAGTTAAAGGTGCTATGTGTAAAATTTTAAACATCAATATGTAGCTGTCAAATTAATTGTGATACCGTCGTATGATTAGTGTAAACAAACAAGATGATATTCATGATGGTATTGTTAGTTTTAATTTGTTTAATTTTTTGTAAGACCACATTTTCCATGAAACCCGTTTGCCTCCTGTTGCAAAAAGAATGTTGCTACTTTGGTTCTTTGATCAAATGTCTTAAGTTTAACTGAAGAGGATGAATATGTTACTTGTGAGTCCTCTATCAGCCTTTCAATACTTCTTCCATCTGTGAGAAACTCTTGAGGGTTTCACGAGAATCGGGAGTAACATATTCATCCTCCTCAGTAAAACTTTTGATCAAAGAAGCAAAGAAGCAAAGGAGCAAACATCCTTGGGGATGATTGGGCATTGCGGTTTAGTTACTCTTGAAAATGCGAGTCAGCACTAAATCACATATGGCAGAAAACCTCTGCTGCACACCTAATCAGTGATGTCACGGTAGTTCACATCACTGATTAGGTGTGGCCCGAAGTGCAATATAGCTTTCAAACCCCAGAGAGTGCAGCAGATGTTTTCTGCAGGTGTTGACTTGCTTTTTAAAGTTTGAGCTCCATTTGTGCTTGTTTAGTGTTGCAGTGTGATCCAACCAATTTCCTACCAAATCTAACCCGTTGGCTCACAATATTACAGGAATACTTAGGAATAAAGGAATGACATTTTGGGCAAAATACCCTTTTTCCAACTTAACCAGACTGAGACAAGATGTTTGATGATGTTTTCACCTCTGTACATCCACTGGTTTGGTTCCAATCAGTAGCATTTCATGTTAGCTTAGCATAAAGACATGAAGTCTACAGGAGTCATTAGCCTAGCTCTGTCAAAGTAAAAAAAAGAAATAAAGCTTACAGCAACTCCAAAGTTGTCTTATTTATACAATGTATCGTGTATTTGAAATACACGTCTTGGAACTGTTTAGAAAAACAAAATTAAAAAAAAAAGTTATTTCAGGAGCAGTTAGATGGTTGGAAGTATAATACCATAGTTCCTACCATCTGAATTCTCCTAAAACTCTCATTTTTATTTTTTGTTTTTTAATTCCAAGACATGTATTTCATTACTGTGTAAAACACAATGCATTGTTTAAATAAGACAGCTTTGAAGGTTTATTTTTTATTTATTTTTTTTTTTTTTCACTTGACGGAGCTAGGCTAATGACTCCTGTGGACTTCAAGTCTTTATGCTAAGCTAAGAAAAAGTGCTAACCAATGGAACCAAACCAGGGGACGTACAATGGTGAAAATGGTATCAAACATCTTGTCTCAGTCTGGGCAAGTCAGATAAAGGATATTTTGCTGAAAACATTGGATTACTCCTTTAAATGTCCCAGAATGAATGTGGGAACGATTAACTGCCAAACAGCCAAAACCTATATTTTAAAATTGCTTCCTTGTTCTGACTGGTAGCCAAAAAACACCCAAAGTATTAATTTTATAACAACATGAGATGGATAAAAGCAAGCACACGTTTGTGAAGTTGTAACTGTTGGATATAGTTAGTTGATAAATTACTAAAGAAATTGATTGTTAAATATTATAATCAATTTTCTGTCAAGTAATTAAACAACTAATTGTTTCAGGACTATCTACCACATGCATGCTTGCATGCACACATTCAGAATTCAGTTGTTGCCCCTTACCCCATCCTAGGAGCATGTATCTCTTGAGCAGGCGTCTCTTGGTCAGCACTGAGGTGAAGAGGAGTGTGTGGAGGAATATGGCTTCCACCAAGAGCCAGAAGTAGTTGCAGGCCACAAAGTACTCCATGCACACCTTGGAGACTTTGCACATCACTACAATCTGTGTAGAGAGAGGTGGATTACTGCTATAAAACTGTTTGATTCAAAGTGCTTTTGATAATTCAAAGGTTTTTGCTTGACTACAAAACACCAAAAGGAGGAAAAGCACACGAATTTATGATATGTTTCCCCATGAATGATGATGGAGTGATGAATGTACCGCAGAGTTGGAGAAGGACTTCAGTCTGGGGTCGTCTGTGGGTAAGTTGGTATACGTAATGTGCAATATGATCTCCTTTGAAATGACTGCCATTGCTCTCAGGATGAATGACACAAACAGATTCATGTGTATGTAGTTCCTGGTGCAGTGGAGCTTCCTGGTAAGCAGATACAGAAACAGTTTCAGGAGGGATTTGATCTACAGGCTTTTGTGCAGCTGTAAATGGATTACTGAGGCCGTGTATCATGACATAAAGAGTGAATGATAAATGATCAAATTACATGCAGCTACATGAAAATGCTTCCAGCTTTGTATAATGTTATTTATACTGATCGGCCGTTTTCCTCGGCTCCTCATTATGCATCCTCTGTGAGCTGGGTCATCTACAGTATTGTTAAACCGTGCATAGCATGAGTCAAAGCCCCAGACAGAGCTGGTGAATCTGTGTCCCCTGCCTTATTGATTGTCTGTCGGAATGACTAATAGAAGGGCTATAATAACAAAGTTATTATTTTCTTCTTCTATGAGAGCCAAATTGCCTGTTAATTGTTTGTGCAGCTTCAAAGAGCTTAATTCCCAAATTCAATATGCTCCAGTGAAACTGTCTTTAGAATATACTTTATTAAAAATCAAAGAGGCTTCACTGCACTCTGTTGTGGTGAACAAAAGTTATAAGCTTTAATTACTAATTTCAACAATTAAAAAAGTTGATTTTTGAACCAAGTAGAACTCCTAATCTTTATATTTGTCTTTAAAACATGTGAAGTACAACTGGGCTGGAATTCTTCTTAGAGTCTCAGCTTCTAGCTTTTACTAGTGGGTTTGGTGCTCTTTGGTTAAAAGAATCTTTTGGAAATCATGTGGGGAAAAAGGACACTGTGGCCAACATATTTCAGCCCCATGGTCTTCATCACAGTTTTGAAGCCTTGGATCTCCCTTGATTCCACACAGACGGGGGTGGTCACACCAGTTCTTAGCCAACAAATTCTCTTTGCCTGCTAGAGCGAAAATGGGGCGCGACTAGATGTGTCTTTGCCATGCATGTTCTACCTTCTGTTCTGTTTTTGTAATCAGGCAAGAATTGAATTGTTGCTTCCTCCATCTTGGATTTTTGCGTGCAACAACAGCATGCAGAATTTTGTCACCGAAGTTGAACTTGGTGTTAAGTTGCGGCACAATATTGCTAGAAGAAAAAATATTTCCATCCCTCTGGTCATTCTGAATCGAAGTGAACTACAGGTGAAGTGAAAACATTGGATTAAGTGTGACCACACCTTATTGCACACCTCTGACTGCATGACCATCCAAAATATGAATGTCATGGCCAAACCTCTCTAGCCGAGGCCACCGACCTGAACATGCCCATGAGGAGAGTGGCCAGTGTGAGGGAAGACAGTGACAGGGTGTAGCCAATGACAGAGATGAGCCTGAGGGCCGTATGGCGACGCTGTTCTTCCTCCTGACACACACACACACACACACACACAAGGAAACAGATGGAGAAACACACAGCCCTTTACAACAGAGAGAGGCTTTCAAGGTCTTTTGAAGACAGGCAGCTATCATGATAACATCTGTATGGCTTTCACAGCAGAGATAATCATTTATCCCTGCACAAAGGGCAGGCAAGGAAACACAAATCATCAAATATATTCTTGGCTTTCAGTCCTAGCACTTTGTGGAAGGTGAGGTCATTTGTTTCACGGCCTCCTCCTCCTCCTCCTCCTCCTCCTCACCTTGTCTTTAAAGTAATGGTTCATTCTGACATGACATTCTGACTGATCCCTCCAGGGCTCCGAGGAATTCTCCCTCAGTTTCCAGCTCCCATTGGCCAGGCATTCTCGGTGCACACTCTTGTTGCTGTCTGAACACAGCGGAAGGACACAAGGGAAAGACTCTTCACTTAAATGGAACAGAACCTTCATTAATGTCATTAGTAACACCTGTGTTTACCTGCTACTTAATGTCTGCTACACCTAAATGGAATGGAACCTTCATTAATATCATTAGTAACACCTGTGTTTACCTGCTATTTCTGTTAAAATGGCTGCTGTGAAAAAGGTCTATTGTTCGAAGTCGTGTTAGGCCAGATTTTTATGTAAAAACATCCGTCTTACAAGCCCAAATCACACTTTAAACTTAAAAAAATCTGCAACTTTTTCAGATGAATAAATGGGCATTGTTTTGCTTTCTGTCACTAATTAATACATACAACAGCTCTTACACCTGCTGATCTAAACACCTTTGAGGTCCTTTTCTTTCCGAGGAAAAACTACTCTGCTGCACAGGAAGTGATGCATTTTATGTTTACGGAGACAACAACAGTGGTTTGATTTGAATAATAAATAAGAAAATGAAAGAAATTTAAGAAGCCACAGACTACCCATCTTTATTACTATAGTATTTTGGGTCAGTTCCTACAAAACACCAAAGCAATGACCACTTATCGCTACTCTACTCTACTTACCTACTCTTGGCTGTTCTGCTGCTGGCTCTGTCTATAGCGGCTGAATGAGCATTAAGTGTCATCTGGCAGCATTTTGTTCACACAGACCAATCAGTGGTAAATATGAGCACACTGTGTGCAGTGTACTGGCATGAATTCTGGGTTCTGAGGCTCAAATTTCTCCAACAGTCACCACTCACTGCCATTTGGAGCCTGAAATGTGTAAAGCTGCCCACTGCAGCTTTAAAAAATCATTTAGACATGATAGAGCCGATTGAGTCCATTTCAAAAGCAGAGGCTAGCATGGCCAATTGGCTGTTACTTCCCATTTACAGCGTGACTGAGCAATTACATGACACTAGGCCATCTAATTGGGTGATTGAGCACTTTATCCTGTGGCTATCTAGCACAACAGTCTGCCCTGTGACTCAGCGATACATTTACTTCAAATGAATGCAGCGGTCTGAGAGGGAACCACTCAAGTAATTTGTTCAAAACCACCGAGATAATTTAAATGTGTGACTTCTAAACATTTTGAATGTAATGTTACCTTCATTGATCCATAGCAGGTAAGAGGGGCAGGGGACGGACACGTTCCCAGGGGGTGAATGGGGCCAACACACAAACATGTCAAACGTCCCATTACAGTAGATTCCTGCAATACAGAGTGAGATATCTCATGTTGTCGTGAAGATGCTGAAAGTCAGTTTTGACAGATTTAGCTTAAAATTTTAGCGGGACATTTAATAAATAGCTCACCAGTTTTTGGGAGTGCACTTTCTGCCAGAGTTCTGGTGCAGTTCTCTGAATATTCGGTCCGTTTGGCTATCACATTTTCAAGGATTGAGCCCATTTCCTGTAATAGAAATAAGGGTTAAGAAAGTTAGATTTAACCCTCTGGAACCTAAACATGTCACTGGAACATTGAATTTTCTTAAATATTTAAAATAAATGAAAACGTAAGTCTAAGAAAAGTTGAAGTTTATATATTAAAAGTCTATATATAAATTAAAAGTTATATTAAAAATATTAACATTACATTAAAAGTAACATTAAAATTAAATTCATCGGTCAAAATAGCAATAATCTTTTAAATGTTTTTACATGAAGAAAGAGTTTCATTCAGGTTTCAGCAGGTTAAAGAGTGTCATTCTGGAGAAAGATGTAGATGATCTGAACAGTCTGACACCTTATCTTATGCTGCCAAAAAAGTAGAGCATATTAAGGCATATTAATGAGTGATTAGCTGTCTTAAAAACCTTAACACTTTGAAGCATGTCTTGATCTGTGTTTTCATTTTTGCCCTAATATGAATGTTTAGTATTTCTTAAATAGAACTGTTCTCTTGATCACACATCCATTATCCATGATTAGTATCTGCTGCCTCTGAACAGAAGATGTTGCAGTATTTGTGTTTTCCCACATGGTGGGGGTATTTAATCAGGACCACCTCCACTTCCTGAGGGATCATGTTGACCTGTGTGTAATCTGTGATATAGAGAGGCAATTTTATCAGCCAAGCTTATGCATTAGTGTGAAGCCCGCAGCCATTCCCATATATTATTCTATTCATCCTTAGCTTTGATGTTTAAATGATATGAAAAGTACAAGGTTTTTCTCATGATTTTGAATATAAAGTTGGTATTTATAATGTCATAAATTATGATTATTTTTTCAGTGAGCAAGGCCTAATTTGCCCTCGTTATTGAGACTAACATTTCCTTTTGTTTGAGAGGCAAATGCAGGACTGTAGCTCTCATTTGGTATTCAGTGGCAGGGCCAAGGACAGTAGGTTTCCTATCTCTGGCGAACACTGACACTCTTCACACCCCAGAGAGAAAGCAGCTGAACTCTGCAACCTCTTTGTGTCTTTCTGGCTGCCTGCTGGCACATCCAGCACCTGTGACACAAAGATTTCTCACGCGAGCCCGCCGGACGGTGAACGTTTCAATTCACTCCGACTCGCCTTGTCAAGAAACTGTCCAGCGAGGTGTCACCAACAGAAAGACGGAGAAGGGACCTAAATGTGTTTCAAATCCAGCCACAAAGCCTGGGCTCCCATGAGAATTCATTGTTTCATAATGTCAAAGACGGAAGTTTAATTGGGCAAAGGCCATGACGTACAGTAAGCGCTCTTTATTTTTTGCCTTGTGCTTTATTTATCTTTGTCCTCCCTGGAGGAAAAATCTAATTTATGATATCCAAAACAAACAAATAGCTGTTTTTGAGAGAGTCACCACACTGGTATTTTCAGGTTGCTGTTTGACCAATTATTTTAGAGGTAATAGACTGTAGAGATGTATGTATCTTATCTCCTATAGCACTTACTCATTGCAAAAAATGGTTTAATTTGAGATAAGGAAAAGGCTCCCCATATTTTAAGAATCATGGCCTTATATTTGCCCACAGTCAGCTGTCAACAGGATCTTTTGCTGTGTTTCTTAGCTCATAAATCAGATGGAGAACCATTTTTTTCTCATTGGGAAATAGTTAGCAATGTCTAAAATGTTAAGCTAAAAAAAGTGTTGACCTTTGCCTATGCAGGGTGTGTACGTGACTGAGAACAACAAACTTGACTCAACTTTTGAGGTGCAATGCTAAAGGTTACCAGTCAGAAAATGAATGGACTCAAAAGTTATGGCATGGGTGTATATATGCATGTGTATATGTGTGTGAGCCGTTTTCCTCACCTGGGAGCTGAAGAGAGGACAGAGGAGTAAGAGCAGGAGTGTGTATCTTTCTGTTGCCCATATCCTCTTGTGCCAGGCTGGCAGTAGCGTTGGCATGGTGCTGTGTGTTTACAGTGAAAGCTCTTCTCAGCTGCTTTGCCGCCTCAAGCCGCGTCCCTGGACCGGCCTGGCCTCTTGCTCATCCTTGGTTTATCTCCCTACATCCACACCCCCACAAAGGACAAAAGTGCAGCCTCTTCAACTAAGCACAGTGATGATGGTTCAGCTAGTTGGTTGAAGTATCCCACACTTCTCCTAGTTGGGATTTTATCAAAGGCATCCCTCCAGGGATCTGCTTTGCCCCCACAATTTTCCAAGGCTTCCTGAAGTTTTCTTTGCAATACTTGTCTCCTGATGGATTTTACTGCTATCCTCAATTACTTTCAGTTGTTAGGTGGTCCTCAGCTATTGTGCCAGTCTTCATGCAAAATGAAGATCTCCCGGGCTGTGAAGGAGGTGGATCTGTCTGGTTTCCTTATTGACCCAGTGCAACTGAGAGCGCCTGTGGATCCTCACCAACAGATCGCCTCTCCCACCCCATCCTCCCCTAACCAATCAAGATAAGGCCTGGGGAGAGCTGGCTACATAACTGGACTAACTTTGTTGCCCTGGAGAACGTAATGACATAGGAGGAAATGGGAACATACACCCGCTCATAGTACAGTGCAAACACCTATGGCGAGCACACATGCATATTTGAATACATACCACAAATGCCATGATAAATGCATGCGCACACACCTGTGTTAAACAAAGAGACTGATCCCCCCTGTGTGGAAGAAAAGAGGTTCAGTAGCTGCTTAATGTGGGTGGCTCTCTCACAGTAACTGGGAATCATCCAGGATTTTTGACACTAATGGGGTTCCAGTATAAACTAATGTGACTGCAGCCAAATAGAGGCAACCAAATGGGAGAGGACAGAGCTAAGTAGCCCTTAGAGTCTAGCAGTCTTAAGTGTATACTGTATTATATGAGGCCCATTCACTGCGAATGTCGACTTAAGCATTTACCCAAGTTAACGAATAAACGTAAATGTCTCACTGGATGTTTCAAACTTTTTACCTTAAGAGTTTGTGCTAACTATAAAATCTAAAGTAATAAACTGGGTGTTTTTTCATAAAATGTAATACCTCCTACACATTATTTGCTTATGGTCATATTTACCTATAAAGTTACTTATAACACCATAGAGTTTCATAAATTACAAAGTCTAATCAAGCAAATCTCACAGTGCATTAACTAGCAATGAGGGGCGCAGTGTGGGTGGCTAGTATTCATTATATTGCACTATATAATTAACCTCAACTGTCTTTATGAAAATACAGAGCAGACAAAACAGTGAAATGGCAAAAAGCTACATGGCAGTAATAAGAAGCAGGTGAAATAGAGCCATACTTATCTGTTCTGAAGTGAAGGGGCAAACCGCAGCAATGCATCATGTGGAGTAATTGTGTTTTCATTACATGGTGATATAGTTTTCAGATGCACCTGTGGTATGGATGTGACAGAATCCATTCTAGAGACCATATGTCGGATATTATTGTGTGCCAGGGCACCAAAGTGCACCAGCCATGCCATTATTTGTGAAAGTGATATAGGAAAAACAGGGTGAAATTACATTATCCCTGGCTCCATAAGCACGATCATATACAGCTGTGACAGGGCTATACGTCAGTATCGTGGCGATAACTAATAAAGAGTTTAGAGAAGATTTAGAATAGAGTGATAATACATATATCAAAAATATTCCATTGTGGTTCAGGAAGATTGAAGTGGCATTAAAGCAGTTTCATGCAGACATGGCCTCGGGATAGTGGTTGTAGGATGCAATCCCAGAGCTGCACTTGTTTTCAGCAGGGAGGGAAGAGACTGAAGAGGCTGTCAAGAAGGTAATGTAAGGGCTCAAGTGTGCCCATTAGAAACCCACATAATGGTTTTGATGCTTTAAAGACTCTCTTAAGGCTCAGGCTCTATTAGGCCAGTCCCTTTGCATGGGACAGTTAATGAAGGAATAGTCAGATTTGTGAGGCCTGCGCATATGAGCATTTAATTTTGAACAAACTAAAAAGTCTGCAGCATTTTTTGTATTGTAGTGTATTGTATGTATTGTATGTATTGTATTCTAAAATAAATAAATAAATAAATAATAACCTTTAGCACCTTTCATACAGGAATGTAGCTCAAAGTGCTTCACAACAAAATTACAAGCACCACATGCTTCACATGAAGGAAGAAATAAAATGAAGATAAATACATGTTAAAGAACATTCACACAATAATAATAATAAAAATAATAATAAAGTCCAAACCTTACCTTTTGAATCCTGATTTTCAAACACATGTCTTGGCATTGCACTGACAGTAATCTATTAGATTTACTATCTAACATTTATGGTGTTTTCATTGCACATTTTGATAGTGAAATGTGATATTTACGCATCTATCATGCTATCGCTAGATGCTAATAGCAGTATTTACAGTTTAAAAGGATTAGCACTAGTTAGCAAACAGTAGGCTGACTATCATGAAATTCATGTTATTTAATTCTGTCTTATAACATACATTGATTTAATGTTATCAGACATAATAAGCTCTAGTGAAATATTTTCTTAACCTCATTAGTGAGTAAGCTAATCACAAATCATCCTCTTTGTCATTGCCAAGATTGAGTACGTCTAAAAGTCAGGCTTCAATGGAGTTCTCATCCACAAATAAAAACAAACAAAAAAAATGAACACAAGAACTGGAACAAATGTTTTCTCAATAAGAGAAAGGAAAGGCATGGCTATAACTGTCTCGTTTCTTTTTTAACCAGCAGCAGAGCAGATTTAAACTCCTCAAGTTTACAGTTTACAAGATACCACACACGCACACAAGCTCTGTGTAAAATGGCTGTGTCTTTTCACACATTAAAAAACATTATGGCTGTAATAATCTCTGTCTCTGGCCAGCTACCGCTGATTTTAAAACAAGATAAATCTGAGTTGGAGGGTGATAAATGTTCACAGTCGTTTCTGTTATGTAAATCCATAAAGGTCTTTATGCCTGGATTTACCTAATACAGTAAATGCACACAGTTACACACTTCAGCTGTAAGATTTTTGACAACTAAAGAAGGACGCAAAGGGACTCTAATCCTCTTTAATTGTTTTATTTCGTACAATACATCTGAGTTCAAATCTCAAATGTTTTCCCATATGGCTTAAACCCTGAGTTAAGATGTATACACTGCAGTCACCAGAGATAAACAGAAGCCAGACAAGTGAATGAAAAATAGACTAAAGCCCCATTTCCTTTTATGTCCTTCATGTTGAGAGAGGAGCATATGATTTATTCTCATGTTAAAATTCCACATATCTAAAAACACAATACGGCACAACTTTATATCAGTTTAGACCATCTGGACTAAACAGTCACTTTCCATTCAGAGTTATACTATTTGGATTTCTGACTGTAGAAAGGTGAGGTAACTCACGGTAATTGTTTTCTGTGGGAATATTTGCTTTGCAGATCTTAGATGTTGAGCATTGCTGCCTCAAATGCCCTAGTGTTATTTGACTCATTGTTGAGTCACATCTGAGCTGTGCATTAGTGTCAAGTCCAAGGACATGAAACAGAATAAATGGAGACTAGGGGGGATTTTTAACTAGATGCAAGCAAGAATGCTAATACTTTATAAGGAAAAATCCACTCTCAGATAACCTCACATGGTTAAACATCACCAATCTGTGGTGTTCGCGGCATTGCAGGAGACATTTTGTGATAAAACATTTAATTTACTTATTTGCTCAACCTGCCTTCTCTGTCTCTATGCTAGTTAGTCATTTCCTAGGTTTCCCAGAATGCCTGAATTTCAACAACTTCTGGATGTTAACTGCATTCAATCAAAGGTGGACATGTTGACATATAAATATAGCTATCTACTGTAGCTCCTGAGCTGGTGAACAGTGTGGAATGCCCATGATTGCAATTCAGCCCTTATTCAAACGCCATATATTATGGCTGCACTGCATTCTTTGGAGGCTGCTGCTGGTTGAGAAACTGTATGTCTGCCTCTTCAATAATGGATCTCTCCCTGTATGATTGCTGAATGTTGATGCAAATGATGAATCTAAAAGATCTTGCTCTTCGATTCTGAGAGCCTGGTATCTGCAGGAATAAGAAAAATGTACCAGCAAAGACAAACTGGGCCAAGAAATGTAACATACATCGCCAATAGCTGTTTTTAAACAGTGCTAAAGTGTTGTCGAGTGGATGTTACCTTTGAGGGGATAGTTAACTAAAATATGTACGAATTCATTAAAAAAAAATGTATTATTGTGATCATGTCGAAACTATCATGACACTGAGAATGTGAAGTCCTTTCTATGCTGACAGAGGCTTATCAGTTGATTTCTTCTGTGTCAAACCAGCGCTTCTGCAAGAAGGGTGTAGCTGCAGGCTCGCAGGCAGCAGTTTTGGGACCGTAGTTTCAGGACTGCAGAACTAGACCCTTCATTTTAACCCTAACCCTAACCCAATCTTTACATTACCTGATAATGAGCTAATTATAGTGATCACGGATTGCACAGCATGCAACTCTTAGCAACAAAAATGAGGGGTCCTGGTTCTGCAGTCCTGAAACTGCTGCCTGCGAGCGTGCAGATACATACAATTGGGTTCTGCTGGGGATTAAAAGCTACTTTCACATGTGAGTGGAGTGATCCGATCAGAGCGCAGCCCAGCTTTTATTCCTCCCACCCCTGTTTGATTGACTCTTCAACTGCACCTGTTATCCTCCACTAGCCTCACCAAACAGTACTGAGCAACAGAAACATTTTTTTTCTATTTTACTGAGGATTATTTTTCCAGGATAATATTATATAAGAAGGGGTGAGAGCTAGCAAAGCTCTTCAGTCTAATATGGAGCTTTAGCTAGTGATGGACTTTCTCACATCAACTCTACTACAAGCCTCCAAAGTGTAAGTTTTTAGCATGTGAGCACTACAGCAGTGTTAGCTAGGAAAACATAAGCTAACATATTGTTGCAGGGCTAGTAAGAACCGTAGCTATTACAGCTCCAACAATCACTTTGCTGGACAGTTGGGTGGTCTTACCAGAGTCCAGACAATATTGTTACCGTACGAGGGGAACTAAAGCCCACCCAACCCTGCTGGAATGGATTATTGTAGAAAATATACACCTAAATATCATAAAACTGATTTTGACTTTTAGGAGCTCTCAAATTTTGGTGGATGATGAAGAAAGAACTCAAGAATACTGCTAAATAAGAAAATTCCCGTATTCAAGTGGGTTTATCAAGTAAGCTCAGGTTACCCCATAATAAAGCACAATGTATCAGGTAAAAATGTCCATACAGATCAGGTACAACTGTGCAATGCATTCTGTTTTCCTACCAATCAAATTAAACTCCTGTTATGACCACGTTACATAAATTTCTTCCACAAGACCTCTTCAGCCCACATAAATAGCCATAAATTCACAGGGTGAGTTTCAAGTGAAAGTTCAAACAGGTCAGCCATATTAACATGCCTGCGCGCATCTCCTCTCTGCAGGTCCAGAGTCGAGGGGGGGCGTTACACATGTTAGGTAAACACAGCACTCGGGGTGAGGAGAGGCCTCGACGGGCATGCACGCAAATGTTTACAATCTGCTGCAAATGGGTTAGAAAGTGTTTAGCGCACAGGACAGGTGCTATGTGGGAAGTTAAACAGGTTGCGGTGCGGGTGCGTAAACTGTTTGGGTCTCTGATGCCTGTGGCTCTGCCCCGCTGTGGTTGGGAGTTAAAGCTTTGATCATTTTTCAGGTGAAACGTACAAACACTTCCAGGTAAAGAGGGAGGCTGGCGTGAAAAAACTGTTAAGGCATTAGGCAACCCCATTCCTTTATGACAGAGTGACAGGGAAAGACAGATGATGTATGTGAATGTAGTTTATGTGTTGGGTGGTAACTTGTTATTCTGTAATGTGAAAGTAAAATGATCACTGTTTCCTGCAATGAGTAGGGTAACAAATTACTCTATCACAGTTACCAGTCAACAAAATAAGTTGTTGCTTTATATGCTTTGTCTTACTATTTCCAATACTTATAAACCAATTTATTGTCTTCACAATTTGTCATTGCTCTCTCCCTTTGAGCTAGTTTAGATAGGAAAAGAAAGTTTCCATTACTTTCATTATATAAAGACATCCTTGATACCTGACTCTCCTGACCTGATTATTGAGTTGTTATGGTTAATGAGGCACATAAAACTAAGTTGAAAATGAGTACTGAACAGTGAGTAATTTATTGCTTTGCTTTCAAGCAATGAACCCAACACTGGGTAGAAGTGTTACAGGTGCAAGTGCATCAGGATATTAAAAGATGCTCATAATCGCTGTTCCTTTTTTTCGTCACCTGTACACGTGTTGTGCGTACCATACTGTGTGCTTTTGTGCATATGCATTTGTTTGTGCATGCATATGTGTACTGTATCCTCCATGTGTTTACATTCTT
>OMLF01048899.1:0-12305 GCA_900302615.1 Holocentrus rufus | reverse complement strand
TGAGAGGGGGTTCAAATGCAGGCTATGGACCAGAGGGTTCTGGGGGAGGGGTGGAGTCTGCATGTGTGTGTGTGTGTGTGTGTGTGTGTGTGTGTGTGTGTGTGTGTGTGAAAGAGAGAGAGAGAGAGAGAGAAAGAAAGAGAAATTATGTGTGTTATGTGACAGCACGCACTATCATCCACTCCCCTCCCCTAACCACACACACACACACACATGCACACACAGGGACAGCGTGACCAGACGTCCCTTTGGCCCCTGATATATTTATATGCTCTGAGCAGTCTCAGCTCAGAGAGGGAGACCCACAAGATGCACCTGAGCAAATATTAACATCCTCCATAAGGAGCCTTTGATGTGCGGAGGCCAAAGCCTGGGGTCGGCACCCCTCAGCAGGCTCGACTCAGAGCACAGGGTCTGAAGAGTCAATAGAGGAGTGGGAAGACACTGAGGAGCAGACGGGTCAGCCTCTCCGCCAGACATGAAGGGTACGAGTCCCATTTGGGGTCAGGAAATTTGCATCCAAATGTTCCAGGTTTATTCAATCGGGTTTATTTTGAAGTGTGATTCGGACAGAGAAGTCAGTGACCCATTAACCAAATTTTAAATGTCAAAGAAGTCAAACTTGGGTTGTTTTAGCTGTGTTGCAGATAGATACAATATTTCTGAGAAAACCTTACTTTCATGACAGTTTTAAAGCCTTCCTTTTTTTTTTTTTTGTTAAATTTCACTGTTGATATTACACAGGCCATCGTTAGTGAAGGGAATTCTGTCTCTCAACCCTCCCTGAACTACTGTCGAAAGTTCATAAAACTGAACAGCATACAAAAAAAAAGAAAAAAAATCCACAACTTATTTTAAAGAGGAAAAAAGATTAACTTCCAGAGACTTAAGTGTCTTCACTGCTAAATCCCTTTTCAAACGTTGGGGAGAGACTTGAGGGAAATAAATATATAAAGTCATTCAAGAACCAGGCTAAGTGGTTTATCTCCTTTCATCTTGCCACCGCTATATGGGGACTAATCCTGCCTTGTGTCTTCAGTGAAGAGCTAGGACCCTTCTGAACTACATTAAATAGAATAGATTAGCTCCTCCAAAAGTCACGAGGTGGCATTTCAGAATCTATCTTGTTCTTGGTGCCATAGATAGAGGATGGCATGAGTCGGTATCTGTGCCTGGCTTTGTCTTTGAGTGTGTAGCTGACATCTGAACTCTCACCAGAGTGAGGAGAGTTTTGTAGGATTGCTGACGATAAGGGGACCATTGATTGTCTTTGGTAACAAGGCTTATTTGAAGTGTGACGTGCTCAGCGTGGAGAAATCTGCTTGCGAGACATTTTTTTCCCTGTGTGTGTGCGCGTGTGTGTGTGTGTGTGTGTGTGTGTGTGTGGGTGACTGTGTTTATATCTCAGCGAGCAGAGAGCGAGACAGATAAAACCGTGCGAGCCATTCAACAAACCATCGCGCCCGAGAACATTGTTCTACATCTAATCAGCACAGTGCCCGTTCCCTCAAACGGAGAGGAGAGTTTACCGCAGCCGAACAAAACTGACCCAGCTATCACTCTGGTGACAAAAGGAGGAGTGTGGGTGTGTAACGCAATTAAATGACTCCTTCATCTTTGTTTGATCTGCTTCATTTCATTTGGTCTTACTAATTTGGGAGAGAAATCAGATAAGGCGAAGCCATCATGTGTTTTCACATCAAAAGTGATGAATGACAGTGTTTCCTCTATGTTTCCTCTTCATCTCTTCACTTAGACTTCTAAGGGCAGCAGTGATTAGATCATCTCCAGCTCTCCACACAGTGAGCTATTGTAGACAGAGCGGCCATAAATTGGACTCTTCAAAATGATCTAGTTAAGGCTGGATCAAAGGCTTCGCTGAATGCTACTACCTCTCATCCAAAGAACCCTTGTTTATACCTCCTAATTTCTTCTTTCTTCCCAACAAGTGGGAGTTAGGGGCAGAAGCCGTCCTCAGGGAATCTAAATAAGCTGAGAGGCTTGTAACGGGGGGGATGGGGGCGGCCGGTTTGTCTGAAGACGGAACCTGGAGTCGGTGAGGTGGATTGAAACTGTTAGCAAGAGTTGCACGCGCGTGTGAGAGTTTGTCGGCGCGTTTTCATAAATCGGGAGCGCGCATGCGGCGTGCGCGGTGTGTCTGAGACCGCTAAGGAGGTGCGCGGGAGGCTCTCCAGATGCGCTGAGTTGGGGAAAGCATTAACGAGACCGCAGCTATGCCAGATATGCCCAAACCAAACAAGAGGAGCTGAAAAGACACAGGCCGCACACCGAGGGCTCCCAGTTCAAAGAAACAAGGAGAGAAAAAGGAAAAGGTAGACGCCAGTTCCACTATGATTCCCCTCATCTTGTCTCAGGTCAGGGCCAAGACCATGGATTTCAGCGCATAAAGAAGAACAAGACCGTTTCAGCGAAAATCATAAGGTTTTGATTTCTTCAGTGATGGGCTGGGATATTGTTTCCCATGTCTTATTGATTTGGGGGGGAACGTTAGCATGTAGAAATGTGCTGTTCTTTTTTCTTTTTTTTTTTTTTTTTTGGCTGGCTCTGTCTCCCCACATGTACAGCAGAGGTGCCCATAAACACGGGATAACTTCAAGGTTTGTAAGACGCGGCGCATCATTCTCTGCATTTGAAGCAGGCGTCGATATCTGGATCTAGTCAGAGCTTGTGAGCGTCATGAGCAGCCTCTGATGGTTTTGCAGGGATCTCTGTGGGACGAGTTTAAGGGTGCAGATTAGGGACTTAGAGCGCTGGCACTCCACTTGATTGATGTCTTTTTCATTAATGTATAATCACCTTCCAGTGATCTGTGTTGTAGGGGCGCAACAGTCATATTATCACAGATTTTTTTTTTTTTTTTTAGCATACTGTAGATCTGCGTGAAATATGGAATCTCTTCAAGACACAAATCAACACCTTCACTTAGCATGTGACGAACTCTAGCTGTGTGTTCATGCTACCAGCCATGTGAAACTGCACCTAATATCACCAACCAATCATCAGGGTTGGGTAATAATGGATTACATGTAATTTGGATTACATAATCAGATTACAAAAAATAAGTAACTATAATCAGCCCAGATTATTTGAAAATGTGTAATTAGATTATAGTTATGTTGTAAGGATTACTTGATTACATTTTTGACAATGTCTTCAAAATAAAGCAAAATAAACCTGTTGAGCAGCTCTTCAGCCATGATGGCAACATCTTTACCCCCCCAGAGGAACCGCTTGACAAATGAACATTTTACTCCTCTTGCATTTCAAGAGCAAAGTCCTTCATGTGGCCGTTGATTTAAAAAAAAACAGCAGCAACAAAAATGTACACGAAAGAAACAGCATCCCACATGTTATAGAATATACACAGCACAACTGTAGTTTGTTCCAGCTCACTTGATTTGACTGTAAATGCTGAATATGCAAAATTCATTTTATTTGCATTAAAAATGTTTTGAAATGTTTAAAGACAAAAAGGAATACTTATGGAACTCAAATGTTTGTGGCTGCGTCCATTTAGTATAAGATGCAATAATCTTTGATTCGGAAGTTATCCAAAAGTATTCAGATTAGTTTTTTTCAGATACATTAGATTTTTTGGTTATCCAATGGATTAGGTTAATAATTACAAAAATTGCCATGTAATTTGTATTCAGTAACTGACTACATTTTTAAGTAATTTGACCCAACCTTTCTAATCCCGTACCAGTGTTGTTATCTGTGCCACGTATTGCTGCAACACCGTGGACGCTACGATAAAACAATCAAGCAGCTCAAGTCGGCCATCAGGCAGCGGCATGGAAATGGCAGTATGAATACAGAGTGAGACCACACACTTTGTAGGCTTATGATTAAAAGAATCCTTAAATACCTTGTGAAAATAAACTGCGACTACTGTCGAAATTAATTATTAAGTGATGAAATTTTTGACTGATTTCAGTTATCTCCTGTATATGCATAAACAAATGAATAAATGAAGTATGGCTATGATGGATATCTATGTGTAAGGTTAAAATTGTATAGCGAAAACCTCCCCAAGGCTGCTGTAATACCATCAAAGCCGTAATCACGCAGTGTAACGCAGTATTAGGACTTGCTGGCTGTTCTATTTTGGTATGTGTAAACAGGAGCCAGTAGTGGACCTCTATCTGTCAGCAGAAACACATTTGCGGGGAGCATCAAATGAGGGCCAGAGCTGAAGAGCAGGCCGCCTTATTTAATAATTAATCAAGGTGGAGTTCAAGGCACACAATCTGATGAAAGCGCCGTCTGTCAGGCGAAATTAAGCCCTTCTATCATTCCATTATTGTTGTTAGTTTAGGCTGATCTCTTTTTCATTCCATACGCCCCCCCCCTTTCCCCCGCTCCTTCCTTCCATCCTTCTTGCCCCCACTCCCTTCTTCTTATCATAAGTTTGAGGTTGTCAATGTGTCAATTAAAGCGCGCCGCGGCATGTTGTTTCATCGCTTGGGACGTTTGATGTCTTGATATAAAAGTGCTTTGAAATCTGTTTATTTTGCCTTTGCACCGCTCTTTCCTCAACGCTCTTCTTTGCATTCACTGGTATGCTGTGGGTTCTTCTTATCTTTTGTGGCTGTGAATTAAAGTGGGGAGGAAACGCATCAAAGGTATGCAAGAGTGCCGATGATGTCACACCGACTTAAAAGTTCACGTGCAGAAAGGGCCTAAAGGGCATGAAGACAAATTAGTTACTGCTGTACAAGCGATGACAAGCCATCCCTCCAAACTGGATCTCCTGATTACCTTTCACCATAAAATGCACTTTTGGACACATTGTGCTCTGAAGCACTTGGCCAATGATTTAACATGGACCAGGGTAAATTGACTCACATGCTGAGATTAATGCATTTTACACCACAGTGCATTAGACGCTGGTGAAAACGAAATCACCGATGATTGCTGAAGTGAATGAAATGTTGCTTTTTAACATCACAAATGCATGAACAAATGTCTGAATTTATGAATTCAAACTATAATATGCAACTTTTCACCTTGAGGCAGGAAGTGTATTGTTGGGCAAGTTCACGCCCCAATGCTTATCATTCATCTTGAGGTACTTAGAAACATCGCCTTATAGGGGACTTAAAAGTCTCCTATAAGGTTGCCTGTCTTGGCCTTATAGATACTAAAGAAGCAGATGATGAGAACAGACAATCTGTTAAAATAAAATAGTAAAGCCTTTGTGTTTTGACTGTGGCACATTTGGCTTTGCTGCCCTTTCCTTACAGATTTCCAGCACTGTTCCTTTGACTTCCCTGCACTTGACAAAAATGTATGAAAGAAGGAAAGGACATCATGACAGCATTTCAAATCTGCATTAGTGCCACCAATATTGAAGTCAACGGGATGATAGCAAATCCAACTGTAAGCCAATATACATACTGTATGGCAATTAATCTTTGAAGACAGAGATTTGCCTACATAACAAAACACACTTCACATAATGCAGACTGCTGTCTTTTTATCCAGTGTGTGAATGAGTTACCCTTGTTACTGGTCTCAAAACATCAAGAGTCTGCAGCTGCCTGTAGCCAAGCATAAAGCCCTGTTATAGCTAATGGTAACAGCATGATGTTGATGTTAGCCACATCCAAAATAAATTCATATAAATGTATCAAATGTCAGCTAGTTAACAATATAACAAATTACCAATAATTCCAACACCTGGCAGGGCAATAACCTGTTCAACTGGCTTATAAACTAAGTGGCAGAAAGCCCGTTCACCACCATGTCGACCACGCTGAAAGTTTCCACACATGGCGCCAATTTGGGCTCACGCGCTGCGGAGTGACATAATGTCCTTTCTTTCACTTATTATGTTACTTGATAGCCACAACCCAGCTCAGCACTGGCCTCACCCACAGCAAATGCACACCCCAAATTGTCAATGAAAAACCAATGTCAAGCAAACACACAAGCTCACAAACAGATGGACTGATAACACATAATATAGTGTATTTTTTTGTTGTTGTTGTCATGTTAATGTAAGAAAAGTTGCATGTTGTAGCTTTAATATCATTGTATAGAGTGACTGCTTGAGGCTCTTTTGTCCTGACTGCATGGTGTACAAGTTTTACTCCTCATCCATTCTGTTTTCAACTGATGCTCCCAAGGTTTTACTACTAGGTGTAGTTTAAGTCTTTTTGCCGCTTTCAGTCATTTATATCAAATCATTTCCTTTCTGTATTAGAACATGCTATGTCAGATTGTCATCTTATCTTATTTTGGAATTTATACATTAATTAATGAGATAATAAAAAAAACAAACAAACATGAGAACCAACGAGAACCATGTAGACTCAACCAACAGATTACATGCTTATTCCATGTTTTTTTGGTCAGTTGTGTCTAAAGGGACCTTCGGCAATTTTGCATAGTGCACCTTTAACAGCAAAGCCTATGATAGCACAGTGTTGTGGGAGACAGCAAATTTAATTCATGTGTTGAATAACCAGGTTCCGATTAGTTGATGCTTGACGTCTACTGCATTGCCTGGTGTATAAGTGCACACTGAATCTCATATCTAAGCACTATGCATGGTCAAAAAGCTTTGCATGTGATCATACAAAGAAACGAACTCACACACACAAACACACACACACAGAGAAAATGAGCCCAACTCTGCTCCTCCCAAGCACCTTATACTTATAAAGCCTTTGTTATGGACAGCAATAAGCTAAGGGAATCCTAAGATAACAGCTCTAGTAGGTGAAGGATCTACTTTGACAGTTTACTTTAGGGAGCGGACAGTGAAACCTTCCATCACCGCAATCCATTAACATCAAGTCAAGGCGCTGGATTTAAAAGTCTTAATCAAAAATCTTTCATCATCAGTCATCAGGTGTATAAACCTGCACCCTCTGCATTCTGTGTGTGTGTGTGTGTGTCTGTGTGTGCGCGCATGCTCATATGCTGTCTATGCACCCATATGCTGCATTCCTCCCAAGGCACAGAAAGAGCTCTCAGACATTTTTGGCTCCAGCAGCACAAAACACAAGACTGACCTGACAGGAACAACATGTATGCTAGTAAGTCTGTTATTCATACCTGTCCAGCAGTGTTCACTCTGCAGTGATGGACAACACAGGAGGAAAATTACCACCACTACTGAAAGCAGGACAAAAATAAATGTAAAAGCCATTTTTGTATCTAGAATGATAAGTATACAATAAATAAATAAATAATAAATACGTTGTGGCTCAGGCTTTCACACTGTGGCGATATCTGTGATCTGCATCTATATCTGCATTTATCTGGAATATCCTTTTCACTGTCTTTTTTTAAATCCACTCTTGACATTTTATGATGTAATTTGCAGATTTGCACTTAATAGCTCTATCATATGTCTAATAAACAGATCAAAATACTATTAGATGGAATTCAAAGGTTACTAAGTGGATATTAAAGCATCAGTTACAGACATACATTCAGAGGAAACAGGAGGCATGCTATTGTAATAGTGCTGCCACAATTAAAAATGAGTCTCATTTTCTGCTGCAGTTTTATCATGTTAGCTCATCTGTTGGCTTAGCTAGGCTAGCTTTTACCATAGCCAGCTGTAATTGTTTTGCTAGTATGAGGTATAATTAATTTATGAATGAACTGTTATGCTTGCAAGGCTTGTGCAGTTGCAGTGTGCAGTCAATGCAGGCATTTTATCTTTAAAGCTTGGAGGCTGTTTTTTTTACATACTGTAGATACACAGCAGTGCAAAGGAGAGGTTGGTGTGAAAGCTGCAGGGCCTTGACAGCTATTAATGGTGCAGTTATTAGCATAGGATAATAGGGATTAAGTACTGTTAAATTGTGGCATAATTAGTATAGTGATATTCAGAAAATGATAAATTTTGATGAATTTTACTTTATATCAAGACATCAAACACTTACCAGAACAACACAGTGATGTGTGTTACAAATTTGGTGCTTTTATCACATGTGATAAAAACATACCAAAAAATCATGATCTATCCCAACTAGTGCAGTGACATACTATAACATCATCAACTTGTAAAGTGAAGCCTTTTCCTCTTTAAATTAATAACAAGCTGACATTTGACAGACATTTTGAATATAAAATAAAATAAAGTGTCCCTTGACACCCCATAATGGATGGAGATCTCAGCCCCCTCAATATTCAACCCAAAGTTACACCACTTGACACAGGGCTTAAAAAAGTTCTCCATACTCAGCTCACATTTTCCAACAAAATCCTGTTCACTGGGTGTCACTAGTGTCTCTAAAGAGGTAATATTAGGTAACTTTGAAGGCTAATGCTAACAGTCACTGAGAGGGACTGCTAGCATATTTAGAAAATTAGCTGTATATGGATCGGTTGCAGCTTTTAGTCCAGGTATTGAAAACTTGCTCAGCAAACATCAAACTCTGGGGATTTCCAAGGGTGATTTTCAGGTTTTTGGACCTGTCTGGGTTCATCGCAGTGCCTTCAAACTTTCCTCTGAAGCTTGATTCCACAGCAGCTCTTCCATTCCTGTCTTCAGAAACTCAGGCTGTCAGAGGTACACAGGAATGTGGGCGATTTCTGTTGGATAGACAATGTGGGCACGACCGTGTGACTGTGCTCCTCCTTTTCATGTACCCTCATGATGTTTTGTGAGAATTTGCCAGCCAATTGTACTTTTCAGAGACATCAAAGGCCATGTTTAAAAAAGAACATCAGATTAGATCTAAAAGGTCTTCAGAGCCATGCCTGTGATCTCTGAACAAGATTCATGATTCACACATGTGTAGGTTTCAACTAAGAGGTCATGACTACTTATTATAGCTTCAACCAAACCATGTTGCAGCGCTCCCTGCAAAAGCAAAGCAGTGCAGCCATCTATTTTAAACTGACACTGTAAACTGTTCCTTTAAAATAAATCCTGCTATCCATCTTAGGAGGGAAAGCTGACATGTGCTATATTGAAGAAGATGAGAGTTGATATGCTCATTGATTTTAACAGCATGGTATGTGTATGGGTGGAAAAAGAAAACGTTCTTCTTTCCACAATTATTGACATGTTGCTAGCTGTCCATTTTCAAATAACTTTGCACCTGAAGAACACACTGTATTAGCTTTCTGTTTTCATGAGCCTCTAAAGAAATACAATTATTCCTCAGGGTGAAACGGTATGATTTCCAATATGGAAATTCCCAGACGGCTTCATTATGGACAGCCCAGAGGGAATTTACATTTCAATGGAATCATAGTATGATGTTGCACACACACATTCACATAAATTATACATTATATCAGGAATGAAAAAACAGCTTCTGAATGATTATACTGTAATGTCTCAGAACACATACGCAGCAGACTCTCAGCAGAAATCTACAGTGTGTCCATGATGTTACAGACTACACATAGCTATTGATGCTCTCCTGCTTGTATTGTCGGCTGCCAAAATTTGCTTAGATTTGCTTGAATTTGTTTATTGCTTAATATTTAAGCAATTTGACAATGAGATCAAAGCCAGGTAGCAAATTATTCGGAAAAGAACAGGATGAAATTTAAATGAGACGGCAAACTCTGTTTACATGTGCACCAAAAACTTAATTGTTGCCTCACCAGAAGTCAATATGCACTATAGCAAATGGCTTTCATCAAATAGCCAGTTAAATTTGATCGTAGGTTTAAGCATAGCCCAGTAGACAAATCTAGATTTCTGATTAATATTCATATCTAGATTTATTTACTCATGGAAATTCCTCAGTCTATATCCTACACATTATTTTGAACCATGTAAGGTCTTGACCTGATTATTCACAATAAAGTTTTATGAACATAACATAATGAAACACATTTAATGTTCCAGTCGTACTGTACTAGCTTGTGGCTGTAAATAAGCTTTATATCATCACAACCTAACAAATGTGGAAGATCCTTACATGGTATACATATTTATGTTTTCACCCAAAATTATAAAAAGTGTCTGAACGATTTTGATTTATTTTTCCACAGAAACATCTGAGGTTATTCTCAGATGTTGGCGGTGAGGAACATTAGTAGTCTATAGTTGTTTTCTGTATGAGATGACTGGACAAAAACCATGCAGGAGAAAGAAAGAAAAAAACTAATTTACATAACCATGATCACAAAAGGAAGCCACTCCTCAGGTGTGTCCTTTATGTTGAGGACAGTGTATGTTTCTAGAGGTTTAAAAGCCCCACTCTCCCTGTTGTCATGGAGGGGAGGCGTGTGTGTCTGTGTGTGTTGGAGAACCGGTGCTGGTTGGGCCTGAGGCCTGGGGCCTTTTGTTAAGTAGAGGGGACGGTAATTAGGACGGACTTCGTCTGGGGCCAATGGTCTAATTCAGCGGTGCTGTTAACAGCCTCACTAAAGATCAAATGCAGTGCAAACAGATCAAAGCGAGTGTTGGGCTGGTTTTAAGAGGGAAGCTGCAGCCTAAATTAATTAGGGCTTTTATTCACTGCAGTCAGGTGGCTGAGAGGAGACAGGTATGTGAACAGCACGAAGGCAACACCTGGTCAATGCAGGAGTGCAGCATGTCAATTAAGCTGTAACGGAAGTGTGTGTGTGTGTGTGTGTGTGTGTGTGTGTGTGTCCTTGCACACCTGCCCTGGCCCCTGAATGAGGACACCTGCACCAATCTCTCACCTCCTTGTCGCTCTATTCAATTTGAACAGGCCTGTCAGGGTGAAATAAAGCAGAAAAGGCTCTTGAAATTGTATTCAGATGTTTTTCTGTTGAATATTTAGTCAGATGCCCTCCTAAAACCTTGAGCAATTTGCCGTCAAAGTCTAAATCAATTTCTTTGCAACTCAACTTAAAAAGAAAGCACTAAACACAACTTCCATCCCCAAACACTCGGCGCTGTTCTCGAGCGTTTCTCACTGATGTCACACTTGATTGGTTCCCATGGATGATGTCAGTGTTTACTCTCTGTTTACTCGGCCCCTTCCTGAGAGATATCACACCAGGCTACCACGTGGACCTGGGCCTGATGAGTGGATTCTCTAGTCTCTAAGCTAGGGCCTCATTTAAGCCTAATCTGTTTGGCCGTGGAAAACAATAACGACGTCACCGGTAATTTGGCCCCTTGTGTCAAGTATGGCGAGGGGGATCTGGCTTTCATCTCTGAATTCCATTCCCAAACCCCTCTCACCGCAACTTCTGACTCCATTTCCACAAAATTCCCAGAGATTCCCCTCCTGGGATTTTAGAGGAATTCTGTTACGGCCGCAAGAATTCAAGGCCTCACGTCCCCCTTGTTTCTCTGTCCGCCCTTCATCTTCCCGTCGGAGCGCACTTTTGTTTCCCTGAATGTTCCATGTTGCGACATGATGCAAAACAACCTATGTGATGTGACTAATGGCTGCCATACATTACGGAGCCCTATAAAGATTAAGCCCAGTGTTAAATGGAATCAGAGGGCTGTTGGGAGGTAATTACATGCCAGCCTTACAAACACCACGTTTCCTTGGGCGGCTGCCAAACCTGCTTTAGTTTTCCTCTCTGTACTGACTTAACCCCTGGCTGCAACCTGAGGGGGGATATACAGCATGTGAGCCCTACTAATGTTAGGGCACTGGATTTTTTTTAATATCCACAAGATTACCATGTGGATTTTGCATTTTAATGAGTTTCTTGTTTCTCCTGTTATATCAGATGCCAGAACCAATAAAAAGCATGACTTCTTGCCCATGCCCAGAGATATGGGATCCGATGGAGTTTTGGCACAAACGCCAGCTGGACCTCCCTGATCTCATCTCCTCTTTTCATATCCTCCACCTTGTTTCAAGCAGCATGGGTGGGAGCTCCCGGTGCACCCATCTGACATCAACCTCCTTCTGTCATTCACCTCACGTGAACTGAGGCTTGATGAATTGTGAGCGTGATCAACTTTCCCGCGTCTTGTAACCGGCGTGCCACAGTAACGCTGGATGAATGGGTGGAGACGGCTGACGGGAGGTGGGCAAACTGTGACGCCTCCAATCTGTATGTAAGCGAATGGTAATTAGACTGAAGGGTTTGGTGTTAATACCCAGAGAAAGAGGGTAGGTCTGCTCTGTATACCTGCAGATGCCTTCGACTGCGCCGCTGCGGTATCATAGTAAGATGTTTTCTAATCATTTCATGCATGCGCAGTGTTTAGGCTGTGAGGACAAACAGATTGGGCTGAATACATTACGCCATTCATTAACAGCTGCCCAGTCTGGGGACCTGATAAGTGACGAGATAGAGCGCGTGTCACATCGAGGAGCTGAGCTAATTAACAGCTAATTAAGCATTCACAAGCCCTAATCAGA
>OMLF01048898.1:0-21564 GCA_900302615.1 Holocentrus rufus | reverse complement strand
CTCCCTCACGACCACGTCTTTACACCGAGGAGGAGAAGAAAGAGGATCCAGCCTCGGAAAGGAATCTACTCCTTGCGGGAACACGTGCCTCATTACATCTCAACCCCCTCTTTGGCTCCAACAATGACAAGGTCAGCTTTCTTATGTCTGCAAACGTGTTCACCCATGTTTCTTCCTCTTCCTCCACGTTCCACCCAAATTGCTTTGTCTAGTTGTGTCTCCTTCTCGGTCCGCTCCCTGTCTGGGCAATGTTTTGCTCCTCAGAATGAGAAGAATAAAGTCGGGACACATATTTTATTAAAAACCTGAATGTGCCACATAAAGGAGCCAAGGCCTGCAAGCCAACTGTGTGTACCAATTAGGTGATAATTAATGGAGCAGTGGTAATGATGGTGCACCGGCGTGCCGGCAACTTCCATTTACTGCAGCTGAATGCTGCAGCGTGCTGGAAGTCCGGGCCTAATTGAAGCCGGGGCTAACGGCAAGAGATTCTTCCTTTAATGAATTGGTTGGCAGGGAGCGAGCTCACTGTTACCTTTGTGCTAGCATCATGTTTGACTAGCGTTAGCCTCCCCTCGCTAAGGAAAGGTCAACAACTACAGCAGGGCTCCTCGTTGAACAGACAATAAATCATAAAAATAATTCAAATGGGGGAAGCAACAGCTGTTCACAGGAAAAAGGTTAATCACCTTGGTTGAGGCTTTGCCAAGCAAAGACAATTCATTATTTTTCAAAGCAGCCATTCATTTATTTGGGATATTCACCTTGACAACTTGTCAAACATGTTGACAAGTTTCTGGGCTTCGTACTCCTTCTGCTCCTCTGTCATCTCCTCTATGGGGTTCGGCATGGGCTCCTCGACATGGCCGGTGATGGGGTTGATGCTGAAACATGCAGGTAAGATAAAGTGTTATTGTGTCATAGCACAAGGCTCACTAATATTGTAGAAAACCAGGCAAAACTGTGTCCACTCACAAGGGTTTAGCAGATTTGTACTCCTCTGTGTCTGAGTCTTCATCCTCAGAGTACTGAGTCTCTCCTCTCCCTCCTGCCAGAAGCCCTCGGGCCACCAGCAGTCCTGCTGCATTTCCATACCCTGTGTACTTCAACAGGTTGTCCACTGCAAGACGACACCACAGATACAGATGGGTGGGGTGTTACATTTAAACATATGTATAAAACCTTATTCAAGTATTGTTATGGTTATGCTGAAAACATGCATCTTCAATTTCATGAATCATTCCCCAGTTTCCTCTCATTTTCTCTCTGTGCTGTGCCACCCTGCACCTCCCTCTCCCTCTCCCCAGCACCCGGTTGCCCCCTCTCACCGCTCTCTTTGCAGAGCACAAAGAGAAACTCTGCAGCGCTCTGCTTTACGCCCATGTCTACGTGGGTCATGAGGCGGACCAACTTGTTTCTGATGGTGGTGCCAATCTCTGGCCTGATCTTCACATCTTTCAGTGGTGGAAGCACCTGAGAAATTCAAAACAGTTCAGATGAATGATTTACTAACATTTTCATCACTTCAGCTCTGGGACATGAACATGCAAATGTATCCAGCAGCTGTAATCATCTTAATAAATATCTGGTTATGGTATATAACATACAATAGCCAGAATCAGGTTACACACTAATACTCAGTGTTTTTGTGATTCCCTTCTCATGAATGCTTGCTACACTTGGACCTTCTGGATAAAGGTAGCAATTCAGTGATGCAGTTCTTGATTACATTTGAACTTAGAGATTCACTCGTGAGTCTCAGTAGGTAAAATTATAAACTAATGACCAGCTTTCTTTTAGGGTGTCAGAGAGGTATTTGGCTTGTTATCACAGTCTATTGCCTATATCTCAATCTGACAACAGCCACTGTATTACCTGAGCTTTGATATATCTGCGGATCTCCCTGTGGTGTCTGGATCCCTCAGTCAGAAGGCTGAGTACTGGCGTCAGACCCTCCTTGTAGTTCGAGCCCTGCTTGGAGAGAGAGACAGAACAGAGATGTGACGGCCAGATAACAAACACTCCACAGCTACAGATGTTGGAGCTGTGTGAGCAAGTGGGTTGTTTTCAGTTAGCAATGACAACATGAACAATCTGAAGGATATTTTGTCACTTAAGCAGATCTGGAGATTATTTTATTAGCTGTGAAATAAAGATGGGAAAGACGAGAGAGAAAGTGAGTGGTTTGCAATAAAGTAGATGCAGACTCAGCTGCATTTCTGCTACTGCTACTGTTGTGATTTGGGAATAAAAAACATCTGGTAACAATATATCGGCTGATGTTTTTATGAATAAAAACAATTTGTACACACAATTTTGGTAATCAAATAGCTGCAACAAGACATGTACTGGAGACTTGATACTTTACAGTTTAGCATCAAAGATCTTAATTGAATCCACACCATCTGCTTAGCTGTGATGTGCTACTCTGCAAACTCAAGCTATATAAACTATTGTAAACAAAGTGCTTTTTAACTGCAAAATACTGTATTGTCTCTTTTTATATATCAGCCAACATACAAGGATATATCCCTGATGGAGAAATATTTACAACAGCCAATATATTAGACTGACTCTACAATAAAGTTCAGTAGCAATACTCAAACACAGACTGTGTTTGTCTTAGTCTGTTAGGTCAAGGAGCAGCCCAGTCTACTCAGATCTGAGGACTAACCAGGACCAGAGCTTTTTAAGTTGCTAAACAAACTATTTTTGTCAATCACATGCAGCTTTTAAAAATGTGCACCATCTCTGCACCAGCTAGATCTGAAGCATGGCTGGTTAGGTACAGGTGGAGCTTCTACTGAACAGTGCCTCAGTTTATGTGCAAGCACTTTACTCAGTGTTTATTCTAAGATTTATTCCTTTCATATTTTGGATGTTCGGTTGCAATTACTGACTGAATATGTGAATTATTCCCTCCTGCAAGTGAAAACTGTTTCTCTCTTCTCATACAGGCAGTAGAACTACTCTGTGAAGTTAAATTTTTAGATTTAGCCTGTTTTCACCCAAATATTTAAATATCCAATGATAATTTCAGTGTGTAAATGGTAACCTCGACTTCTCTGATGGTAGTATACTCTGCACTGGCGGATGAGGATGAGCATTACCTTGTCTATTCTTTTCTCCATGAAGTCTAGCAGCACTTGAACGGCCTCCATGTTCTTCCCGCTGTATTCCTCCAGGCCTCCCTGCACAGGCACATCGATTAACACGTCCAGGCAGGACACTGGCAGGTTACTTAGCAGGTTAACAGCATGGCTGAAAAAACAAGAAACAACATTTTGTTTTTATTTACACAGCACTTTCGAAACTACAATAAAGACACTTCACAAAGTATACAAGGAAAGACACATATAAAGCAAGTATAAGAAATATAAGGAAAATCTGTAACTGCAAGTCTAAAAATGGGTAAAAAGTCAGTCTCATTCAAGTTATTCTTACAATTCTAGGGGCCCTGATGGCAAAGCTGCGATGATCTCTTGTTTTTAATCTACTTTTTGGAACAGCCAACAGATGACCTCAGGAGGCAAACTGGCCCACACAGGGTTAAAAGGTCTGCCATACAGCTTGGAATCAAACCCAAATCTTCCCAAAAATCTATTCATAGTGACAGATATTAAAATCAGAGTGATGTGATTTTTGATTTTGTGATTTTTTGTGAGTTTGTCAGGCATACACTACATGACTCTAGTCTCGGTTTAGCTGTTTATGAGACAAAATCCTCATGTCAGAGCAAACTCAGGTGTGCACGGCCGTCCACCCATTAACGGGTCAGAGCGACAATCTGACCCAGAAATCCAGAGATTGTTAGTGTAAAATCTGCAACCATCTCATAGTGTCAGATATGTAAAGACACATTTTTAGAACATTATGCAGCAGCTATCAATAAGACCTAGTGAGGAAACAAATAGAAGAGGCAGAAACAACAGAACAAAGCACGCAGCCCTCGTCTCCAAAGCCATTCTCTTCTCTGAATTCAGTGCCTAACCCTCTTCTTTTTCAACATAAATAAACGTAAACTGAAAAAGTGCTGAAAGATGTCCTTCATTGTCCATTTTAGCATAATAAAGTCAAAAACAAAATCACGTTTCACATCTGATTTTACAAGACAGTGGGGTACCAGGGTGCGTCACGACTAAATCTGAGGGAATATTCTTGTAAGTTTGACCCTGCATTTGTGCTACTCTGTTTAATGTGAGCAGGACTGTGTTAGCAAAACAAGAAACTACAGAAAATGAGGCTGTTTAATGTGTGTGGTACAGAGATATTCAATTTTTCACATTCATGTGGTTTGTGTTTGGCATACAGACTGCTGTTTTGTAGGAAAATGCAGAGTTGTAGTAGCTGGGGCAGTCTAAAGCATGAGAAATAAAAACATCCATGACTTTTTTTGGGTGATTTTCCACATCCCTTAAGGATAAAAACTGAATATTTTTCAGTAAAAGAGACAAAGATTGACATCCCTTTGCTATTTTCTAAATAAAACAAAACATCCTATAATGTCAGTCACAGCATTTCTGTCACATGTTGCGGACACTGCATCTTTCAGACAATTAGGTCCATGTTAGACAATGGACAAAATTCCCATGACCGGTTCAGCCACAGACCTCAGGGGTCAAAGGGGCAGATCAATCACTTTTACATGACACTGTTTAAATTTCAGTCTATGGCCAAACATTCTTGGCATTCTCGCATTACATTACAGTGAAAGGAATGTGCTGCCCCTGCATCCAGACAGCTAACAGCGTTAAATGTGCTTTAAATAGATGTGTTTTTTCACTACTTCAGTGTTCAAGTTGCAGCTTTGTTAAATAAAAATATCTTGGTACAGCTAACACATGAAGAGCAGTGCAGGAGGGGGCTTCCAACCTGTGAGCTTCCTCTGTTTTCTCCTCTGTTTCAGTCTTTAGCATCAACAGATGACGCATGATGGCAGCGATGAGGCGGAGCTGGTGGTCACCATCCTATCAAATGAAGGATGTACAACAACATGAATTTCAAGCAAGCAATTTCTAGTTAAGTAGAAAAAGAGCTGAAGTAAAAGCATAAAAATAAAAAAAGAATAAACTTAATTGGGCTGCAGGAAAAGGAACTTGGAAGCAGTGACCAACTGTAAAACTGGGAAGACATTGGGGCTGGGGCGATATGGACAAAACTGAATATCACAAAATCTTTGATTGAATACCTTGATATGGATAGTGTGACAATACTGCAGGGATGACTATTGATGCTTCTTAGGAGAGGTTAGTTAGATAGTAGTTCCTACCATCTAACTGCTCCTCAAAAGAAAAAAAAATTCCAAGACGTGTATTTAAAATACATAATACACTGTGTAAATAAGACAGCTTCAGACTTGCTGTAAGGTTTTTTTTTTCACTTTGACAGAGCTAGGCTAATGACTTCTGTAGACTTCAAGTCTTTATGCTAAGCTAACACAAAATGCTACCCATAGGAACTGAACCAGTGGACGTACAGAGGTGAAAATGGCATCAAACATCTGGTCTCAGTCTGGGTAAGTCAGAAAAAGGGTATTTTCCCAAAAACATTGGAATATTCCTTTAAAACCAATACAATATCTAAACGTAAATTAGTCTCAAATCATGATATGGATATAATAAAGATATATCACCCAAACTTTTTGCCAACTTATCATCTGAAATCCAGAATTCAACTACATAAGTCAGTCGATGTAAACAATCAAAGGAAGAAACGAGAGATAAATGGAAAGAAAGTGGATGAGCATGAGAAACTGTATGAGACTGGAGCTGTCACTATGGTGAAAAAGAAGTTTGTATTTCTAAAACCTCAAAGAGTGAAGGTTCAAACATCAGCCAAAGACTCACTGCTGTCAATTATATGTTGTTATGAATTATATGTGCATGAGGTGGGAACATGAGTCTTATAATGATATGCAATGGTAAAAGAGCAGGTGAAAAACACTGTGGCTGTATGGGACTAGATCAGACAGTATGCTCTGCTCAGAAAGTCCCAGAAAACACCAATAAGCAAAATGTGATGGGGCTTTGATTTAGCAACAATGTGTGTGACAGCATATTAACGCTTTTCACAAAAATCTTAGTGTGGCACAAACAACTGAGTAAGCACAGTGGGGGGGTAGCAGAAGATCATCTCACTAATACTCCCTGACTAATCATAGAGAGCTGAAAAGATGCCAAAGGGCTTAGGCCAGGTCAAATAGATGATAAACCTCGTATGGAGGCAGAGGCTAAAGGGATCAGAGGCCTTTGGGAAACACTTGGCCAAAACTCAGGCGTGTTTAGTGATTAGACTTCAGACCACGTAGGCCTAGATTTGTTTGCGGAGAGCAGGTGCACAATGAGGTTCACCTTTTAAATGAACTGAACAAAATTTAAAGGTGCAACCAACCGCTAGTGTTAGTGGCTTTGTCAGTCCCAAAAATGTCAAAAAAATAAAAACTTAACTGCATGCAACTATACGCTAAATGAGCCTGGCTACTGCAAGATTTTGAGTTTAGTTTGGTTAGTAAAGCATAGATCTGCCACGGCACAGATTCTGGCTCTGATCTTGAGTGAGTCAATTTTTCATGCATACTGGCTTTTCCCAAAACAGGCTTTTTTTGTTTGTTTCTTTTAAGTAGGCCTGAAAGCTTGTGATAGATAAATGTTAAGATGCTTTCACTTCCTTGACCTAGCCTGTTTATATGAATGCAAAATTCACAATATTATCAAAAATACATTTTTTAAGATCAAACTCTAAAACCATACATATGACTTCATCTACAGAAGCTGGATTTTTTTTTACCCATTTTCTTTTAGATTGGACACTTACTTTAATTTAAAGTAACTGTGTAAGGTACCACAGACAAACATTTTCATTTGCTATGGGCTCAGTTTTTCATATTTTTAAAAACCATGTAGTGATTTGTTGCTGTGGACACGATGAAGATGCTACCACAGGGACACACAGACAGGACAGTTGGCTGGTGATGAATACATTGTGATTGTTGTGAGCATCAGACCTATGACCTTTCAATCTGTCAGGTCACTATAGATATATGTGATGCAACACATGGACATATACAGACCCATTACCCATTCTTTCAGAAAACAAGGCCATAACACGCTCACCTCATCACCAGCATCTGACAGTGTGAGGTTGAACAAGGCTTTCAGTGCTTCCATGGCTCGCTCATTGTCCTCTGCAGGGATGGGCAGGGCCTGCGGGTCTGGAGGGGCAGCTTCATACGGACCCACCCAGCGCACATCCAGGGTGTGCTCCAGCACCTCTGTCAGCAGTCTCACCGCATGCAGTTCTCTCCGCAAGGCGCCCCTCACGTCCGGCTGCAGGGCAGACAGCAGGAAGAGAAGGCGCAGCGAGAACAGGCCCACCTCGTGGTGCCCTGTGCGGGTGGCATGCAGACGCGCACACAGGCCGCGTGCTAACTCCACATCTGCCCCAACCTGCTGAGCTGCCACACTGTTGAACACCACATTGCATAGGCACTTCAAGGCCTCCACCACCACCCTCTCTTCCTCCTCCTCCTCTGTCTGGGTGTCTTCCTGAAGGCTGTTCTGGTTGTCGCCTCCGTCTTCCTCCACACCACGCAGCTTGGCCAGGTGAGCCAGGACCAGCATGCCCTCTCTGGTGGCCACAGGTTCCAGGACACGCTTGTCTCTGGACAGGATGCGGAGGGTCTCCAGGCAGGCCTTCTGACAGCATGGCTGCACCTGCCTCCCAAGCACTGTTAGCAGACTTTGACACAGCTTCTGAAATGTGACAGAGGGAAAAGCTTGTCAGTCTAAAAATCATAGGACTGGCCCCTCTCAAACACTTAATAACAAACAGTTTTGTACTTACACTACGCAGACTTTCCTCCTTTTGGTCAAAGGTGAAGGTGTGACTATTCTGAAACGTAAGAGTAACGTTAGACGTTAATTCTGGCCACTACACAACATAACCTGTGTATATGTAGACACAAACAAAATATGCCATGATTTCAAAAAGAATCTCGATGTATTTGAAACAAAAACTAATACCGAGATTGTTGGCAGGGCTGATTTGAGTCTAGGAGGAGATAGCTAAACATCACTTATGTTAGCAGGTACTATTACCCCATCAATCAACACGTTAGCATTGCAAACGTATCAAGATAAATACATTGATACATGCAAAGGTTTGGTGTGACATGTTTAGCGTTGCAAGAGTTACCATGTGATATTACATCTTAGCTAAGCAAGCTAAATACTGAAAGCTAGCTCCTTTAGCGAGGAGGCTAAGCTAGCTAACGTTAGCACTACCGTTTGTTTTGGTTGACGTCAAAACAAGCAGAGCTCCACCTCACCTCTCGATTATATTGCTGCAAAAGCTTTTCGATTTCCTCTTCGTTGTCAGTTTCAAGCTGCGATAAGATATTGTTCAAATCCATGGCTGAAATATCAAGAGAGGGGATAGTTAACTTATTAGCTTGCTAGTGTCCTAATATGTGTGTATGGCAGCTAGCTAGCTGGCTGGCTAGCTCAGTGTATGTGTGTGTGAGTGTGTGTGTTTGACTGTCAGTTTGCCTGCTGTCTAGTGGGAAACACCCTCTGCCTCCATCAGCATGACTGACCTCAACTTTCACACTCAGCCCTAACTCAGATCAGATTAACCGGGCAAAATCCAATGTATAAATAATTTAACAATATTACGTGATATAGGGCAGGGTATAAAAAAGGATTAAATAAATTTATAAATAAAGAATTAAGTAAAAAAAAATCCATACAAATGCTGGTACACATATGCGTGAATGTGTGTCAGTTTCAGCATAATTAGGCTGTGTTGGGAAAAAAAAGCAGTAGAATTTACTTTGACCGAGAACAAGTGAATGCAAAATATGTAGCCTACAATGAAATATATTTTGTTTGAAATGGATGGGAATAATACATGAAAATGTATCCAATGTGGTATATAACAATATAATGAGAATAATATGTGTGAGACATCATACATTATGCTGCAAAGACAAATTTACTCTTATTGCAGGATATAAGAGGCAGTGACTATTCAACACTCTAATCTGAACTGTACTTTGGATTATGGATGCAAGAAGAAAAAGTTAGAAACAAGCAATGGCTGAAAATGTTTTTATTGTTTTGTTTTAAATTGCAAAACAAGGCACATGGAGAGCAAAAGTGAACACAGTGGTAAGCTTCTGAGGGGATGTTACGTCATCTCTCCCTCTATTTAGGGACCACCTACCTTGACAGTCTTGATGTTGCTGCATTGCTTATCCTGCATGCAGTATTGGACCCTATTATTGTGGTCCTTTGTGCCCATTATGCACTTTATTGTTTTGCATCCACTAAACATTTTTTCAATTTTCACCATTTGCATTTTCCAACTTTTTCATCTTTGTTGTGACAGGCCCAGAAGCCTCTACTTTTCCCTGCTGGATACTGTGGCTTTTGGATAAACTGTTTGATGTTGAAATTCTGGAAGAACTGCATTTTAAATGGAACAGCTGCCTTCCAGGAGCTGTCAAGGTGCCCGAAAGTATCACAGGCTGAACAGAAACAGTTGGGCAGCTTTCATAGACTCAGACTTTCGGGAGCCAGTTAGCACCGCAATGCACGGCTTATATGACTCAGCAGAAAAATTACACCTCTCAAATAGGTGAATCAGTACTCCGGTTGCTCCAAATGTGCATTCTACTATCACTAAAAGGGAGCATGCACAAACCATTCCTTAATGCAAATTGTGCATGTGGACACAGTGGCTTTAAAAAATATGAACCTGGTTTCAAACTTAGAAACTTAAAAACTAAATGTTTGTGTAAATGGAATTGCCTTGTTAATAGAAATCAATGTATTATGAGCTCATTTTACAGCAGAAATATATGTGATAAATGTTAAAGGGTGAGATCTTTTTTTTTTATAGCCAATGTACAAAGTTGTGACAACCTGTCAGTTTGATGGCATTTGGTTTTCCCAGCTCATCTCACAGTGTAGAGCACAACGGGGGTTACCGATCTTCCACTAAAATCTTCCTGCGGATATTGACATTGACACTCTGCACTGAGGGTCGGGCAATGAAATCAAAATAGAAGGCCGCCATTTTTATCACGAGAGCCATTGAACAGATTTGCTGCATTCAGAGTCCTGGTTGTGAACCTTGAAGGGGTTTGGAGAGATGGACACACATAACACAGGGGATCTATGTTCCAATAAATAAAAACCTAGGCAGGGGTCAGAGGTCAAAGGTTACGGGACAGAGGTGCAATGACCCCGACCCAGCAGGAGGCTCTCTCTATAGAAATGTAATTCTTTTTGCAGTGTGGCCCTCGCATCACTCGCCCAGCCCCCATTATGTTCTCAGCTCTGGTGGCTGTTTTGAAAAGGAAAAATCAGCTCAGGGGATTTCAGACTTTTTCCTCCTTTGCCAAGATCAAAACTTAAAACAGAGTTTTAAAGGATGGTTGAAAAGGAATGATTGGTTTTCAAAAAGCAAAATGTGTCAATAGTGTCTGCCATAATGTGTTTGGCATATTAGTGAAATCTATATTAAATATTTCTATGACATTTTTAACACTATATTTGGTACAGATACAGAATGCATACAGGCCAGCACTTCATGGATAATATAAAATGTTCAAATTATTAAATAATGTGATTACAATCACCACAAAGAATAAAGAGACAGGTGAAAAAAGAATAAATTTGACAAAGATCACACATTGATTTGGATTTTGCAATTATTTATGTGGCAAGAACTTTTTCCACATATCAGTTTAAACAGTGACAGTTTAACAGTCACCACAGAAGTTTTCCAGTGCTTTTATTTACAGAAAAGTGACTAAACATCATTTATGTTACTGTACACTTTGATATTTTTCCCTTTTTATAAATACCCATAGGGTAATAGGTCCTCAGTAGCTTTGAGTGCATTATAAAACACACAACCCTAGGTTAATGCTTCCTTTACTAACCATACAAAACAGAGAACAAAATACCAATTGTAACATAGAAAATAAAGGATACACCATGTTACAAAGTTACAGAAAATACATACTATATGTTGTCACACAGAAAACAGCAAATGAGCTTGTGACGGAATGCGCACATACACACACACAGACACACACACGCACACACACACACACACACACACACACAGGTTTGTTGAGTCACAGCATTCAACCATTAAAAAAAAAACTACCCATGTGAAGATGAAAAGACACTTTCACATATCGATCAAGGTCTTCCGTAAGGTAATATCTTTTCTCTCTGATGCCAGGTCTTTTGGCTTCGTGCCAATGTAACTGGTGTCCACGGAGAATGTTAAGGCAGCAAATCCAGGTCCGTCAGCAGACTGGTCTGCTGCACCACACCCACAACAACGAGGTGCACAGTGTTGACCCAGAGAAAACAGCAGTGTCATTAAGGGATTGTACTGGCGTCAGTAACACTTTACAGCACCACCAACCGTGCATATTACTGCCTGAGTGTTGGTGGGATGATGTTTGTGCTGACTGAAGAGACTGACAGGGGGGAAACACTGGCAGTGGTGTACATTCCTAAAAAACAAAAGGCACAGCTTGGCAGGAGCACTGCACTTTTCCAATGATTCTGCTGCCAGTTTTGACAAATTTTACGATTTGAACAATATTTTTTTCTTACAGTGAAAACAATTGTTCAGTTTCATGTACCCATCCTACATCACACTCATATGGATGATTGGTGTGATTTAAAGTTGTCAGTACCTCTGTACCATGATTCGTACAACTTTGCATTGGCACTCCACTTTTTCTGATAATCTTGATTAGGTGCGTTCAGGGCCTTGAGTTGGTTTGCATCCACCATCTTGGCAGGCGTGTAGCATGTGCATGGTTTATCCAGATGACCTCCTCTGTGTCTGCAGGCTATTTAGCCCAGCCTGTGGTGGCCTCTCCATTGATATAGGCAAAGCCAGGGAAATGTTGTGAGTGCTCATATTCTGAGTTCCTGCGCGGGCCCAACGGGGAGTACATGTCCCCAGAGGAGGCATAGCGGGATGAGTGCATAGGTGGGCTGGTGTAACAGCTGTTAGCAGGTGAGACATCTGGCCACCGGGGGGCAACAGGTGTGGGATGCAACCGAGGAGTGCTGCTCATCAAGCAAGGCTCCATCCGAGACATCTGGCCGTTGAGCTGGTACTGGGGAGGAGAGAAGACAGAAAGACGTTAAGGTGATGCAGTAACATGCTCCGCTCTGATCACTGCCAGTTTCACAGATTAGGAAAATCACTTACATGTAATAATTTGAGAACACCTCAGATATCAAAGCAATTGGACTGACAAAATGGCATGAAGTGGTAGATTATATTCAATTAGGAGAGTGCATAAATGTTACAATATTCTTGTTGATAAATCCAACTAAAAGGATTTAATCTCTAGATTAAAAAGGAAAGGCAGTGTAAATGCATGTTTCTGAGTTTAGGTTGAGACTTTCAATAAATTTAGTTTTCTGAAGATTACAATCTCCACTTCTGAGGGGTTCAGATAAAATGCAAAGGAACTGACCCATCAATCAAGGTTTTTTATAAGATTATAAGAATTTTTTTCTCTCCGATATCATATTTAATGCTGAAGCTCACTGACTGTTAACCATGCATCAAGCAAATGCAGATTGACCCTTCTGACAGTAATATCATGTCAAGGGAAATTACCACACTGGTTGTACCACACTGGTCAAAATAGACAATTATGTAATTTAAGAAAATTAGGCATTTCTGGTAATTGACTGGAATCGGGACTACAATGAGAGGTTTTCCTGAATTATTTTTGTTGCCCATGGCGACTAAACACAAACACCACTGACTAAATCTGGCCGTCTAATATTTTCGACACTTAACAAAGTTTTCCGTTTGTCTCGGCCCCGTCCCTAACTTCTTCGACAAAGCTCGGGCATTGTGCTCGATTTAAGCTGCGACCAGGGTGAAAAAGTGGAAGTAGGACCCTTTCCCTTTTCTCACTAAATATAAACAGACAACAGTTGATTCTATTATGAGGGATCATGGGATGGAAAAAGACGGTCACTGCAGGTCACAGAGCAGAACGGGCGTCTCAGCCGCCTCTTGTTCACATGCAGAAAAGAGACCATTGAATAACAATATTTTAATAAACGCCCCCTTGCCCTAGTCTATGGCTACTGGCTCAAACAGATGAAGAGACTATTGAGTGCTGGGAAGGGGAGTTACAGAGCCGGGCCCCTCTTGGCCTTGGCCAAGCCACCTTTCACTGTCTGCTTCCGCTGTGTGGAGAGGGTGATTCAGGGACTTAGAAACACTGAGACTGCTGAGGCCCAGCTGATCTCCTCCCACTATAAAGGCAGGGGAGGCTGGAGGGCCCTTGACAGGAAATTACCATCAGAAGAGTAAACTCACTCACACCACTCGCTACATGGCTAACAGTCTATGAGCTCCAGCATCAGCAACACCATCTCATCCTAATAACCTGTTTTCTCATCTTTGAGTCTTCATTCAATCTTTTGACGCTCAATCTTCAAGGCTCAGATTTTTAAAAGGGTCATCTGATGGCATTCGTTCAGCTGATGCAAAAAGCAGTTGCACCAGTGGTGTGGTTGTTTAAATATTGTCTAAAGGTGTCGCAAGGAGTGACATGAAGGAGGCACACAACGCCTCCTGCCACAACGGCACCAGTCTCTGCCAGCTGGGAGGGCGCTGAAGATGTTTTCCCCTGCACCTTCTCCATGTACATCTGCCCTGCTTTCACAATCTGATCTCTGTCTACATATTTTTGCATTTTGGCACATATTTCTGTGCACATTTCTGTGTGTATGTTACTTTCATCTGTGAACAGCCAATGTTGCACACTGACATGTCTGCTCTCTGAATCTAATATCGTGAACAGATTGATGCTGAAAGTGCATACATGGTTTGGCACTGAACTATAAGTCTGAAAATCTGTTAACCGCAAATGCTAACACAGTACGAATTATTTAAAGCCAAAAAAGCAACAATTATTATTTATAAGTTAGTTGTTGATGGCCACACTGATGTTGTGGTGAACAAACTTTAACATCCTAGTTAAGAGACAGGCTCTTGAACCACTAGGTCACTTTTCCCAGTCTCATGAAGCATATCCATTTTTCTCTTCTTCACTTCATTCATGTGACCCCTTACCTTGCTGGGGTCATACTAGCTTTCATTACTTGTCATGATATGAAGCATTCAGAGAGTCTGAAATCTCAGGATTGTTCATCCAAAAGTAAGCAGATCCAGACTGACCTGTGCAGACGAGCGGTGGTAGGCGGAGTAGTGGAGCGGGGCTGGGATGGCTGGTTCATGGGCCAGACTGGGATACTGGCTCTGGATGGAGTGGGGGTGCTGGTTCACATAGCTGCCATAGTTGTAGCTACCAGTATACCTACAAGAGAACAAAATAAATAAATAAATACGAGCCAGCAAGCAGGTAAGAAATTCTTTAACCCCAAATAAAAAACTTGAGAATGAAATTAATGCGAAGAATCACAGTCATCAAAACCGCCATGATGAAACAAAGTACTGAAGTAAATCTAAATGTTCAGATGGCTTACCCATGCTCTTCCCTGTGGGCATAGACTGGCATCCGATGGGCAGAGGATGGCGGGGGCACCGGAGCGCTGTTCCGCATACAGGACAGCTGCTGTCCGTTCTCTGGAGTGGAGCCACCTGCTGTTGTCACTGTGTATGTAAGGGACCAGGTATATGACTGAACAGCACCTGGCAGACACATATGCACACCCGGGTCAAACCTGGCTTATTTAGGATAGCCGGTGTGGCTGCATATCATAGTGACTGTTTGTGTGTTATTGTCGCTCGCTCCTGTCTCACCTGTTGTGGCGGTGACTCCGGTGTACTCCGGCGACAGGGCTGCTGTGGGGGAGACGGTCGACAGGACACCCACTGAGTGCACGGACTGAGCTGGGGAATAAGGTCCGGGAGACGAGGAGGTGGGTGTGGTCTCTGTCACCGCAAACTCTTCCTCTCTTTCTGCTAAAACAAGAGGAGAGGACACATTAGGTTTTACTACATGGGTGGGAGCCAAAAAACCTCCGATGTTGATTTGAGACAGTTAACATGATGGCAGCATGCACAAAAACACACATTTAATGTGAAAGAATATATACTATGCATAAGTGTAACAAATAAAATGATAATACCTGCTAAACATTTGGACAATATTCAAATATGCTATGGGAGTTTCATAACACCTTATTTCTTACAGTGTGTATTGTAAATTGATTCTAATAACACTGAAGCTTGGATACAGGTACATCACAGTTATTACTGCACAGAATTTGGAGAAAAAAAAGTGGTCACTTGATTCAGTATCAGTATGTATGAGTTGTGAATCACCTCAGCTGAGCACTGCATCTGCAAAACTGGCTAAAAATGCTCTAAATTTGAGATGTGTCACAGCTGCACCTTGAAAACATTTAACAACTGAATCAAAACCTGAAGTTAATGGGTGCCAATTTGGCAAAGAGCCGTCGTGACTTCTGTGCTCACACATAACAGGGACATGAGCTTAAATGAAAGTCAAGAAATTTATGATTCTAAATAAATTAAGTGAAATAAGTAACCTTCCTAATTCCGAAGGAGTGAAACTGTTCAGCAGGCTGGGTTTAGGAGGTGTGATCAAATGCACCCACGGGCCACTACTTGCCCATCACTGCTCCTGAGATTTGCCAAAGTGTCAGTCACATGTACATTCAGATTTGTTTTTTGGTTATTTTATTGTTTCAACAAGATATTTCTTGAGCTATAAAAGCTGGAAGTGGTTCTGAGGTGAGGAACACAAGAGAAAGTGTGTTTGGAAAAGCTCTGCAGTAACAACAGCAGAGTCAGTGTTTTCCAGCTGTACAGATGTTTGCTGCAAGCCGTGGTGTTTGTGTTTATCAAAAAGATCGACAGGTATCAGTCTCACCTGTGCTGTCCTCTCCCTTCATGGCTCTCATGAGCTCGTTGGCCCTTTCCTGGCAGTGCAGGGACTCCAGCAGGTAAAGCACATAATCATCAAACATGAGATGGATAAGGTGGAAGGACCCTGCATACAGACACATGAGATCTTAGATCATAAGGTGGATGATTCAGATACAGAAAAAAAATATTTCAGGTTATGAGAAATAAAATGTTTAAAAGTGGGCTGATGGTTTTGGTAGTGCAAGAAATGCTTTGTGTTCAAACATACAGGCATACATGATGGACTATGTAGTTTGAATCATGTCTAAAAACATAAAAACATCTGAGAGATGACATCATATCCTGCAGAGTGACAGGAGGGCCGCTGTTGTTAAAAGAAGCAAGCGGGGTTGTTTCCTGATACCAAGTCAGTGCCAAAAATATGTCAGCTGACCCCCGGGTCGCACGGAAGATGAGACCGTGGCATGGAAGGGAGTGTCACAATTGTGTCATTGTGCTGCTCGCCGCCGCCGCCGTGCGCATAATAAACACTCGCGGCTATTCAGAGGAGCGCGGTGCAATACTGACCGGTCATAAAATGGAAAGACAGGGAAACACATTGGGAGAGGGGAGGGGTGGCCTTTGTTAATTAGCTGTTTTTGCACAGAGACCTGCTTTATCAAAACACTGCAACCAGCTGTGTCTTTGATATTCACAGACAGGGGTAAAGGAGTGAAATTGGGGTAAGAGAAGCCATTTTCTTTTCTTTAGTTTTTTACAGCCCCTAACTTAAAACCTTGGTCATGCACAGCAAGCTAATAAAGCAGAGACTCAGGGCCAGAAAGGAAGCCATTTCACTTCCTCTTATTTTTGTATTTTAGGACTGAGCTGCAGGGAAAACTGGGATGTTCACATTTTTATTTAGTTGCATTACTATTTCTGCGTACACTTGACACATCATCAAAGTTGCGTTGTCGTCTCTCCAAGAGGACACACGTCTCTGACAGACAGAATATTAACTACTCACCAAAGCTGGGTGCACTGTGGAGGGTCATATCCCGGATGACTCTGGTACCAAAACACGACCACATCAGCAGGAACTGTTGGGCCACCTTCTTCAGGCACCCGGGCCTCTTCCCTGCCACCTAGAGAGAACATTTCCATGAGAAAAGAGGGGGAAGGGTTGGGATGCCGGGGTAGAATTAACCCCTAGGTCCGTATTGGGGCTTAACCCTCAGGAACGAAAAACATGTCAACAAGTCAACTATTTAATTTGCCCCCGGGGACACGCCTTCCTATTGAACTATTGTCTGGGTAGTCCAAGACGTTGCCAGGGCAACCAAATTTTACAAGCCCATATCTGGCACATAATGGCCGCAAATGGGAAGCTTGAAGACATCATTAACCAGGGGGATTGCGACGCAAGTGCCTCCGAGTAAGAAAGACGTGGAGGGACAAGTGGCTTTCAATCGCAGGTGTCTTTTTAAAGGCGCAATTATCAGAGTTCTACTGTATGAATACTTCAAACATTCATTTCAAGTAAACTCCCGGCGTCTAACAAGGAGAGCACGGCGTGAAATTCAGCTGTGGGAAACGGCGACGTGCTTCGATTGAAGAATGTGCTGAGTCAGAGGAACTATTAGCACCCATTTTCTCAAATCAGAAAAAAAAAAATAAATAAAATAAACAGTTTTTCTGACCTTGACTACACAGCGGTCCACCATGGAGTCTAGCCACTCAATGTAGGCCTCAATTGGAGACTGCTCCTCCAATAGACGGTCAAACTCCTGATACACTGTGACAGGAGGGACAGGGTCATAACATGCTACAACTTAAAAACAAACAACACATCAGATTTATACTACATTTATTCCAATGCAATTTGAAGGTTAACAAAATCAAACTGGGTATTAATTATTAGGCACAAAAACTATGAGTGAGTTCGAGTGGCATCTTTCTGCAGCAACTTCTGCATATCTACGACCTCTGACCCCATCAGGACCAATTCTGAGGAGTGACAGTGGGATGAATTGGAAATGCTCTGCAGGGTGTTTCAGAGGAGAAGCGGACTTGTTTAACCTCTTGGTCTCCATCATTAATGCTTGACTTTTCCGGCCGTGGGAATGATTGCCCCTCGCCGTCTTATTTGAACGCTGACCGGCTTGTGTGGAAGTGTATTCCTCTATCTCACAAACACACACACACACACACACACACACACACATGCAGAGACAGACGGCCCTTTTTTTCTGACTTACAGTGGATAATAAGCCGCCTGTGCTCCTCCCGTGAGTCCTCCATGGTGTAAAGTGTCTGCTTGGTGATGCTGTTCAAGTCCACGTTCCTCCAATCCTCCAGCATTTGAAATGTGATGTCAGCGCTATGTATCACAGTTCGTGATGCCTGGGGAGAGATAAATCAACCGGACCTATATTACGTACAGGAGCATACTCATATCCCTTATCAGCCATATTTGTTCATATGGATTTTATTAAATTCACAGAATGATATGGCACCTGGCATAGATGGTTTAATGACGTTTGCCGCTTTAGAATCTGAGAAAATCTTCTGGATACTGGAAATAAAAGGAAGAGAAAATATGTTTTACCCTATAATTGTCATCATATCCAATCAGAGCTTCCTTTTTTTTTTTTTTTTTTTAAGATAAAAGTGTATTGAACATAATGATGCAATGCAGGCACTTACATTCGAACTTGATATTCCTCAGGTTTTCAGGTAGGTCGTGAAGTGCTATTTTGAGCCACTCGTCAAGCTGTTTGGCAAATTTTCGAATAACCTGAGTCAAACTGAATGGATGAGGGGAAAAACAGAAATGCAATACATGCCTTAGACAGATAAATCTCATGGTTTCATTTTGGTTTCCTTTTTACTGCTTAAAAATCCAGACCAATTTCCACTCATATTGCCACACTTCCCTTGATATTTACTTTATGATTCACACGGTGTTCAATTTTAACACTGAAAAACAAACTGCTAGTTACACCTGCAGTTGCAACACTAAACTAAAGATTGGTACACAACTAAATGATTACATCACATTTGTACTGTCAATGCAGCAGGTTTTTTTTTACACTGAGGATTGCACAAATAAAGATAAGCTGTTGTATTAGGTAAAGCAGATCAACACACATCCAATTCCAGTTCACTAAAAGTCCAATTATAAGAGTTGGTGGTACAACATTTATTTACAATGTGTTTCCATGCACACCTGTCAGGCAGTGCTTGCAGGACGGTGGGCATCAGCACCCCAGAGATGGCCTTGTAGAGGATGGAGTCACACACACCTACAATGTTGACCACCGTGGAGGAGCTGAGGACAGGGAGCATGTGGGGCGGCATGCCCTGCCAGAAGTGGAGCAGGAAGCTTTGGACCTACATGGACCAACACACACACACACACACACACCATAATATTCAGTATTTCTAGGAGATAAAAGTTGAACATTAGAGAGCATTTTCCTTATTGAACATTTTCTTCAATGCATGGAGCAGAGCTTAAAATAATAAAAAATAAGAAAATAAAGGAAGAATAAAATGGTTTAACACAGAATAAGCCTTGCCTCATCAAAGTTGGCACGAATGACCGTGTCCAGTATCCGCTGACAGTGCGTTCTGTACATCATGATAAAGGTTGACACCTGTGGGCAAGAATAGAGCATTAATCTAAATATATCACAAACTTAATGGCTTTTTCTCTTTTTGGGCCACTAAAGGAGAGATACAAAACAAGAAAATAAATCTTGGACAAAGCATGTGCACCAATAAATACCTGTTACAGGTCTAGGCTGGAGCAAAGTTATATAAAACGAGCTTTAGAGATCAGCAACTCACAAACCATTTAAAATCATGGCCCCCCTTTTAAAAGCCGGACAGCTAGTGCCTGTCCTTTGTCCATTGCTGGATCTTATTATCTCCCCAAAAGATTAAGAGTTAGAGAGGAGCCAGCATATAAATCCTCAAGGTCCTTCTCTAAACGCTAACCCAGTGAAGGTCCTGGGGCAGATAAAAGGCTGAAGCCAGAGGGGGCACAGGGATGGTGAGATGGCAGGCAGAGGGGGGCTGTAAGGATGGACTTTTAAAAGTCCTGTTTACCCTCTCTTCTGGCAGGCTGGCGGGCAAATTTAGGTCTTTGACATTTGGAAACTCTGGCAGGAGTGTCCCCAGTTTGGAGCGTGGTGAATACGCCACTGTCTGCTTCGTGACCTCCTTCTTCCCCGTCTCGTTCACCCACGCCGCTCCCTTTTTGGAGTACATCACGTCATAATACTGAGAGCTCTCCTTCACCGCGATGCCATAGTAATGGTACCTGAGAAGAGCAGAGGGTTCACAGCTGATGTAATGCCGTTTTTTTGATGAGCAAAGATGACCGAACCAAATGAGAACTAATCTAGTTTATCGAAAATTGTGGAAGAAAAACAGAAAAAATAACTAAATCACACAAATACATGCTTCCATTTGATTTCATGATGTGATTCAAACAAACATAAATTCATCTGTGAGTTCCACTGATATCAAATATGAGTAATAAGCCTGCTGTTGGGTTGAGGAAATGTCCACTAAAATAACAACAACATCACATTTCCCTTTCAAAATAAAAAAACATGAATTTGGGTCGTGGTGAAATAACTTACTTGGACTGCCCCCTCGTTCCCAGTCGTCTGGTGGTTAGCGCTGGAAACTGTTGTCTTATAATCTGTTAAATTTAAGAGGGAAAATGTTGTCAGTTTATTGACTTGCATGGGGAGCGGCTGAAAATGGATTTATCAGTGTGGTTTTTCTTTCCAGGGAATTTATGCCGTACTACCACAGTAACTCAGGAAAGTATAAAAAAATAAAATAAAATAAAAACAGGTCAGTCAGTTAAGTTTAAAAAACTTGCTTCTATACAACAACAAAAAAGAAGAATCCCACAGCACTCTTCCATATGGCTTTCTTCAGGGTGCAGCACCCTAAAAATGTCTTGTATTCTTCTTCTTTTTTTTTCGTTTTGTTTTATTCATACCTGGACCCCAAAGAGCATCTCCACAGAAAACAAAAGATTGGAGGATTGTTCTATAACACACTTGTTTTTATGTTTTTTTTATTATAAATCAGTGGTTCCTCGACTGTTGAATCTGTATTGTTGGTATTTGCAAAGCAGTTTTTGTTTGTTTTTGTGCTTTTTTACTTAGAATAACTAATACACATTAAACACATATATTAGTGAGAAGATAATACAGTATCTGTTCAGTATCTTCTGTGCTTTATGACTGTGTTTTTTAATAATGTTCATTAGAAGGAGAACAAAGTGAAATTCCCAGGGAGGTCTGCAAGAAAAAAGGCGTTGTGAGCCATCCATTTATGACAAGTTCAGGAGAATTACTTTTTTGCAATATCAACAATCTCTTAAAAATCTGCCCTCAACTCCCACCCACGCCCCTCCCCCACCCTCACTTATTCCTGCTCTCTCTCTCTCTTTTCCACTCCCTCCTTCTTCCTTTCCTCTCTTTTTGTCCAAGAGATTGGCTCCTTGGTCCAACTCCCGGTGCAGAAACTTTAGCAAACAGTGTAGCTCTCCATTGTGTGGGATGAAAAAAGAGGCCAAGCTGTGAAGTTTCTGTCAGGCCCCGCTTGATAAATGAGCAGACAGGGAGGCAGCCC
>OMLF01048897.1:0-16964 GCA_900302615.1 Holocentrus rufus | reverse complement strand
CATTATATAACTATTACCATTATTATTGTTGTTGTTGTACAGACTACAGTCCTAAGAAAACAGACTATTTCAGAATCAAACAGACTGATATTTCAAACTTTACATTCAAGTTTAGTTCCCTCTGTCAACAAATGCATCACTCATTTCAATCAGTTTTTCTCTGTAATGTCTCCTCAAAAGCTGACTGTTATGAATTAAATCCACCAACAGATGATGAACACACTTACCTCCATAAAAACAGTGAAAACTTATATTAACAATATAGATTGATAGGCTACAAACTTAAGCCAATATATTATATATTGGCTAAAGTTTATAGTATATTAATACGACCACCAACTGGTCATTTTACCACTCCTTTTCAACAGAGGTGAATGCAGAGGGCGTTAACAAGACATTTAATAAATGTTAATCAGGGCCGCTGAATTTTTTTTCCTCCAGTCTAGACAGAGACTGGACACAGAGATTCCTATAATGAGTAGCAGCTTAGGTGTTTGTGCCCACCTTCAAGCGAAGCACGAGCTTCCTCTTGTTTAGCTTTTTTTCCCCTCTTGCTTGCTCCGGATTCATGATATCTTTTGGACATGTCGCATTTCTTCACCTGCTGCTGCAGTTCTGCAAGTGGCTGCCGGCACACCTCTCTGATTGGTCAGATGTCGCGTGCTGTCAATCATTGCAGCGACGCATGCACGGTCAGATTACAGGCCTCTTTTCTCTCCTTCCACAAGCTGCTCTAAGCACGCCTCACGGTAGCGCATAATGCGCAAATGTGTCCCCACGCGCAAAATGTGGCCCCCCATGGAAGATGAGGCCCTACGCACAGCGCGTGTTGCGTTTAGGGAGGGGCGGCCCTGGTCACACTCACTCTTTGGCCCCTAGAAACAAAGCACAACAATATTGTTGTGTGTCTACAAATGCAAAAAAAAATCATGATGAGACAAGTTATGCTGGCCAGTATTCTAAATGTGTAGCATTATCATCTCCAAGTACCTCAAGAAGAGTCAAAAACTTTACTAACCCAGTGTCAGACCTGAGCTGAGACTCTACAGCTCCAGCTGCTTTTCTCCTGTCTGCTCTACTGAGAAACTTGTTGTTTCCTGCAGGTAATACAATAAGTTGGTATTTGATGGAGAAAAAGTAAGTCTCCCCAAATCAAACCAACAAATGAATTTCCACTGTTTTTAACAGTAACTCATAAACTTCCAGAGTTTTCTGCTGCAAATAAAATGTTACATTCAATATATATTTTTGGTGGTCAAATATGTCATGTTAGTGTGGATGGAAGGCCAAAACATATGAAAAAAATGAAAGATGTGTTTTCAAAAAGGACCGTTAACACTGCCAAAATCTGATGCCAAGAAATGTTTTATTTCATTATTTGGGGGGCGGGGGGATGGCGATTCGAAATAATTTACCCCACCATCGCTTTGGCGCCACCTCTAGCGTGGCGCCCCTATATGCCACATATAGTGCATACCCACTGTTTGCGACACTGCCGATATCCATTTGTACGGATCTGGCACCTCTCGTGGTATAAAAGGTTTAGGGTTAGGGTTAAGGTTAGCGCTAATAGCTCTACTGAATGAAAAATAAGTAAATGAAGACTGCATGATGTGTGCGACCAGAGGATTTCTTTTCAGATTGTGAAGATGGAAGCTATGACAAGACCACTTCATCACACAGCCTCTCACTGTGCAGCACACATGTACAAGGTAGCCCTATTTTGTAATAAAAATAGGTTAATAGTGGTTGGGGATGGGGAAAACTGTGATTTGCTGTAATCAAGCTCAAATTTGGCCTACTGCACTCAATGCATTTTTTGTATTATTAATTATTATTATTAATTACAACCCAGTGTTGCATTAGCCTGTTATACAGCGGTCTCCAAGCTCTCTGAGTGCAAATGTAAACTCCAAACTTTAATTCATCCAGTTTAAATTTTGGCATTGTTTGGACCATGCATTTAAACTTGTGGTTTAGAAAGAAGTGGCCTAGAAACTGCTGCTACCCCATTATCCCATTTAATTTCAATTTATCTTGGATGCAATGTTGTTCTTTATCATAAAGTTGTTTTCTTGATATATTGATCTTCTGTATTATCATTTTAGGTCTGACTAGTATATGTATAATCATATACATAATAATTTGTAATTTTTCATTGAAATGTTTTATATTGTCAACATTTAGTGTAGAAAAATATCACAAAACTGTGAGAATCTGAAGGTCTTTCTATGTAGAGAGAGACCTGTTGATTTCTCAAACGAGTGGTTTTGCTGGTTAGAGATTGAAAAGTAATCCAATCACAACACGACCTCAATTTTTATTCTTCCCGCCCCCATTTGATTGACTCTTCTACTGCACTTTCTATTCCCTGCTAGGTTGTTAACATGGCGCGTCCAGGATTATATCATAAGAGGCGAGGGCTGACACAAGCTTCCATCTAAATATGAAGCTTTGGCTAGCGATGGCTTCAGTCAGGGACTTTGTCACATCCACTCTACTACTACAAAGCTCCAAAGTTTTTAGCGAGTGTGTTCCACAGCAATGTTAGCTAGGAAAACATTTGCTAACATATCATTGCAGTGCTAGTTCCAACAGGGAGATATTTTCACTACAGTTGGTTGGTCTTGACAATGTCATGACAATATCTTTACCATAAGGGAAACGAAAGCCCACCCAGTCCTGCCACCTAAAGCTCTTTACATTTTATTACAGTTATGAAGATGTTACTCAATAATAACACTTACTATGAAAATCCAAATTTTTAACTGGGTTTACCATCCCTTTAAAGCACTAGATTAATACATCGAGGCCTATATTAATGAAGTCTGTATATTAATTATTAAAAGGTTAAAACAACCAGCCCTGACTTTATTCATATACTACTTTCACACAATAATGAGTAGCATTTGAAATGTGTGACCAAAAAATCTCAAAAACCTTGCAGCATCCTTGATTTTTTTTTCTCCATCTAGGTGATCATAAATGTACGTGCAGAATTCCTACCTCTGACATTAACTGTCACAGGGGACAACAAAGGGCTTATATGCGTTCTGTGCCAGCTCTTGTCAGAGGATATAAAGAGCCATCAATGAATGTTTGAATAGCGGTGAATATCATTACAAAGTCCTCTGTGATGCCTCTGAGCATGTTAGGTGGTTCTCAATAGCCCCCAGGTGTAAATTGGATTCATTTATTGTGGCCATTACCTGTGTATTCATACATGCTCTCTCCAGATGCCATTACATTTGGCTCAGATCATCAGAGTGTGACTGACAGATGCCAGAAACGATTAGATTCCAGTAGAGGAAGGTGGAGCCCCTCTGCCTGAAATATACTTTTGCAGCTCTCAGACGTCAGCCATGAAATGAGACAGACACCCCAAATGAGGGAACAGCTCAAGCTAATATCCCATTACAAATGCTGTTTACGCCGGGTGTCTGGATTTAGCCTGGCCACCCATGACTGTATCTGGCCAAAATGTTGGAGAGAGGGTTGCCAGAAACATTTCCCTTGAAACCTAAGGAGACATTCCCAACATTAGCTGCAGAATGCTCCATATCTCATTCAGCCAATTCGCTGTCAGTCACATCTGAAATCTCCCCCTTAATGTAGTCTGAGTGCCAGTCACAGAGTGGCGCCTCCTGCTGCTGAGGAGTGGCATAGTGCCACAGTGGCTCACTCTGCAGCCAAAAACAGCAGATAACATTAATTAGTAAGTCCTTTGTCCTTGGGTTTTGGACGAGCTCCTCTCCTTTGTGCATGAAAGTGAAAAGCATAAACTCTGTCCAACTGGGTTGGTGATATCGCAACAGCAAACTATCTCTGAAAGCATAATGACCCCCTTCTCTTCAAAATTGTTGTATATCACTTATCTAGACACAATGTGACAGCACTAACTGCATAGTTGGCCTGAACAATGTAACTTCCCTACATCCACATATTAAAATACTGCAAAAATGCCAAGGCAATGAGAGTGCCTTCATTTAACAGTGTTACAGCAAACAGGAAACTATATGTCACCATACAGTCTTGTTTCTCAGTCAGGTGCAGAGCATTTACACAGCAAAACTGTGACACTGTATACACCACCTCTATGCCAGTGTTTCCGTCATGCCATCAGAGTTAACACTTTCGATAATTTTCATCAACTTCCCCAGAGCCATATCACCTCTTTGAGTGGGCAACAACTCTCCAGGCAACACTTAGCAACTCATCACTTACCAATACATAATTGTCAATGGAAAACTGACACTTATCAACACTGAACACTTTGTTATGCAGACAGTGTTTTCTCTGAGCTCTAGCATGCTACTTGTTTTGACCCGCTGTGTCAGACCTAAATATGGGGCTGACCCTGGTGGATAAATATCTAGTACAGTCAAGGTCACAGTGTTACCTGAAAAATGGAAGTTCTTTAAAATATTCTCGTGAAGAAGAGTCAGATATTGTTTTCCACCCCACCTACCATCACCCTCATTGCACACAGCCCCTCCATCCCCACCTCAGCTTAATTAAACAGAAAAGACAGTAATGCAAACACCTCTTTATCAATATTTGTATCTTGACAACATGTTATGCCTTAATGAAACTATTGGAACAGGAACAATCTGTGACTGAAAGAGGAAAATGTAGTTTTGTATGTAGGAGCCAGATTTGATGCTGATAGAAATTTAAAATGATCTGAATTGATGCTACCATAGTTCTTAAGCCTGGTAAGCTCTTCTGTATTATCTGCATAACAAGAAATAATTAAGCAAAGCTAAGAGAAGATTAAGTTAACAAAGTCCAGAGTGTCTCTAATCTACACCAAGATGACTCAGGGGAAGCAAAGTATGCCCCATTAGAAAAGTCTAACACCCCCATGGAATTTACACTTTTGAGGTAAAGCTCTATAGATTTGTAGCACTTTCTGTCCCCATATCAAAGAAGTGATAATTTAATTTTAAAAAATATATGGGTGCAGATTGGAATAGGAAAGAAATTTGGATAAATTCATTTTTAGAATTCTAGGGAAGGGAATGCTGCACTGATGATGTACTGGAGGTAGGGTCTGTTTTGTACTATAACAATAAATTGTCTGCATGTAGTTAAAAGTTATGCTCTATCCCTTCTCAAATACCACCCACAGACACCAGACAGATCCTCAGAGTGATGGATAGAGGCTCTATTGCAGAGCAAATAGAAGTTCAGGCAGTGGGCACCCCTACCAAGTTTCATGTGACAGTGAAGTAGTCAGAACAAGTGTTATTGATGTGGACACAGGCCTGGGGAGATTTGTATTGGAGGCAAATCCAAGACAAAAATATTCTACCACTTTTTCATGAACTTTTTGAGGTCTGCAAAGAGGCGGTGCCATTCTCCTATGGCTTTCTCTCCTTCAAGAGACAATCATTTTAGGGAGCTCAGCGAGGTGTGTTATTGCAAGATGTTTGAGTATAAAAATAGTTGTTGCTCTTGTATAAAGCCATTTCCTTTGTCTGATAAAATATTGTGGATGGGAAGCTAATGCTTTACATCTACATTGAGGAAGTACAGTATAACCCTCTGTGGGAGTTACAAAAGTCAGGGTCTTTATCTTTCTTTATCTTGCTGTTGTAACTGCATTGTACATGTAATATGGATGCACTGCCTTATTTAACAGCATAATTACTACAGAAAAAGGAGCTTCAAGCTTCTTAAATGAGCTGGGATCAACAATAGGGATCAACCATGAATGGGATATTATTTTTTAGTTTTATGAGATAGAGTTTCTGACATATTGGGGGATGAGTAAAATGATTTAAAAATCATTGACTGAATACTAATATCTGTGGGATTTGTAATTTGAATATTTATATCTGTGAGGTTGGTCATTTGTAATTTAAAAGAGACTTGATCTGAGGTATCAACTGCATGTAATCCACCTCATATAATGCAGTTAAGTTGTTTCTATTTTATTGGTATTATTAATAGGTTTCAATCTGCCACAATACTCAGACAAAACAATAATAATAATAATAGTAATAATAGTAATAATAAAACTGAAAAATATATATACATAAAAAATTAATGGGTGGCCAGATGGTGGGACTATATTAAACAGGTTTGGCCAACAGGTCCTGAACCGTGTGGTTGTGCTACACAAATTATTCTAAAGATAAAGATAAAGGTACAGATATACAAAACGGCAGTGAGGTATAATTCCTAAGCCCGCATCAGGCTAACCATGCAAGAGCATCCTCTTTACATACATCGTATCTCCTATGAATCATATCACACCTTCATATCACAGAATTTTGCACCTGGACACACAGGAAACAGAGCTTACAGCAAAGAAGCGGAAACAGAAAGTGAAGAATATATCCTAAATGTTTAGACTATCTTAAGTTCACATGCCTGTTTTCAAAGTGCAACCAAAGCATGTAAAACCACATTTGGTCATCCTGAATAGTAACAAATTGGCAATTTTTCAAATGGCAATATGTCAGGCACCATTTCACCTCACCAAAATGTTCTCTTCGAGATATATAACTTTTTCAAAATGATGAATCCAGCTGATACTCTCCCTGTAGCATTATTTACACCAGTCACATTATTAGTACTATTTTTAGTAGGGGTTGGTAAAAAAAAAAATCGATTCACTTAAGTATTAAGTATTAAGTATACTTTTATATGCAGTATAGCAATGATGCTGCTGAAATAAAACTCAAGACTGACTTACATCTGATGTGGATGGTTTTTGGAAGTATGACTCATGATATACAGTCTATAGTCTTATAATATTGGATCACAATACTTGTAGAATCATAATGCATATTGATGCACTCAAGTATCATGATAGTGGCGAATCGGGAGATAAGCCTATCATCCCAGCCTTGTTATCAGTAGTAGTACTGTTATTATTCTGGAATGTCTCAATTAAGGATTCTAGATTAAAAGGTAAATTGTTGACACTGTCAGTATCACTATGAGCTTTCAGAAACCTCTATCTGTGGAACCGTGGTGATCACAGTTCTGATGTTCCTCCTGTTAGAGACCAGTGTTATATGAAGGGTCAGTGCGGTCGGTCACTGCAGCTCCAGCCTCTCTGCTCTGCTGTTTGTTGTCCTCCACTGCTGTTATTTTCTGTGCAGTAGTGTGATAAGGGCTGCTGGGAGCTGATCCACACCTGGCCTTTGTGTTCAGGGTGTTTGTCTTTGATTGCGAGTCAACCCACTGCAAGGACAAGACAAATGCACAGCTCTCACCTCTTTGACCCCAGGATTGCTGCTTCTTGGCCAAGGTTCCACTTCCAATCTCTCCCAGGAGGCTTTTGTGTTCTTCATCATCTTAAAGGAATACTCCAACGTTTTGGGCAAAATCCATGCCCTTTTTTTTACTTACCCAGAGACACCAGAGACAAGATGTTTGATACCATTTTCACCTCTGTACATCCACTGATTCATTTCTGATGGGTAGCATTTCTTCTTAGCTTAGCATAAAGACTTGAAGTCTACAGGAGTCATTGGCATAGCTAGTGAAAAAATAACCTTACAGCAACAATGTATCTTATATTTGAAATACATGTCTTGGAATTAAAAACAAAATAAAACGAAACAAAAACAAGTTGCTTTAGGAGAAATTGGATGGTAGAAACTATAATCACTGAACACATGCATTCAGTGGTTAAAGCTCTTACCATCTAACTCCTAAAACAACTCTTTTTTTTTTTTTAAATTCCAAGACATGTATTTCATTACCATGTAATATACTGTACTTGATACATTTTGTAAATAAGATAGCTTCAGAGTTGCTGTAAGGTTTGTTTGTTTTTTCACTTTGATGGAGCTAAGCTAATGACTCCTGTAGACTCCTGTGCACAAAATGTTACCATTGGGTCCGAACCAGTGGACGTACAGAGGTGAAACTGGTATCAAACATCTTGTCTCAGTCTGGGTAAGTCAGAAAAAAGGGTATTTTGCCCAAAATGTTGTAGTATTCTTTTAAACTTATAAGTACTTCCTCACCTTTTTTGACTGGTGGATGTTAAACTCCCCCCTCTCTCTCTACTCATTTGCTAATCAAACATTGTGTCCAGTTTGTTTTCTTGTATTTTCTGTTGGTAAGGTTTGAATTTCTATAGGTTGCACTCATATGTTTGTCTGTTCAACCATAGTAACTATCACTGCTCATGCTAGCTACCCAGTTCTCGTTCTGTTTATTCCAAAACACACTCTTCCTGTGCAGCAGGTGATTTTAGGGAGGGTGAGTGTTTAGAATAGCAGATGTGAAGACCCTCATGAACTGACTATGGGATGAGTAACTACCATGTTGAACACAAGCAAAATTGACACTTGATTACACTATATAAAATGTCCAAATTGTTTTAAGTTGTTGCAAGTCGCTGTCCTGCAGCCAAGCTTCCTCAGTGCGTCATCGTCACAGTAAGGAGCTCTGACAGCATAGAGTGGGGCTCTCCATCTTTGTCTGATGTGGTAAAATGACAAATGTGCAAGAGAAAAAAAATACAGAAAACCTTTCTGTGGACTCTCATTCAAGAGAAAATACACAAATCTACACAATGAAACATTTAAACAACTCCACCTTTCCTGGAATATTGTTCTTTAGCCCATCTCTTACAATGTTTGCCAGTCATTTGGGGCTCTGCAGCAACCAATAATGGGTGAATCATGCAGCGGAATGGAGGGGTGGGAAAGGCTGACAGCATGGCAATGTCGCTACGTCTTAGCCTTTAGATCAGCCGGCATGTAACACAAAGTGACAGGCAAAGCCGACTCCAAAAATCAAAGCCTCCTTTAGCTTCCACATTCTCCGAATGGAACTATTTGAGTGGCTTAGAAAAACTTCAAAGCTGGGGAGAAGGGGACTTTTTTAATTTCAGATAAGGCCCTGGAGCTGAATGTGAACTGCTGGAATTGTAAAAGTTCACATCTTAATCGACGTGACCAGCTGAATTGAGAAGTGAAGAACTCATCTCAGGAGTCCTGTTTTTCTCTCTCCCTCCTCTCTCTCTCTCTCTCACTCCCTCTCTCTCTCCCTCTCTCTCTCTCTCTCTCTTTTTTATTTGTATAATCGAGAGATGATGCCAAACCTCAGCGGGTAGAGAGACAGAATGAGTGAGAATGCCTGTCTTAAAGAGAGCTTTGGTTAGTGCAAAACGCATTTACTTAGTTAAGCTCCAGTAGTATCCTTGCCTCTATTGATTTCTATACGATGGTGCTGTCATTATCGAGCCGAGATAATCTCTCCTAAGTCAACCTTCCTGTGCTAGTACTGAAGTCACTGGCTTTGAATGTATTAGACTATTGACTTCAACTTGTTCTGCTATCTTTGTGTGTGTGTGTGTGTGTGTGTGTGTGTTGTGAATGTGTGTGTGTGTTCTTGACATTTGTCTCTGTGTAGTGTTTGTTGTAACCCCACTTATTTCCTTCCTTGTTTGTTTTGCAGATCTCACTAAGGAACAAAGGCCAAGTCAGTCTGACAGCGTGGTGACATAAAGTCATGCACACACACGTGCACACACACCATCACACTGTCACACTTAAATAAACTCACTGACACATGAATGATGGGTCTGCTATAAAGACAGGAAAGCAACTCTGTAGTGCAGCAACATTGTCTGACTGACTACACAAGAGAATGAATCTAAGACACGGCACATCACAAGAGCACGCACATGCATGCGTGCACTTTCTCATAGTGAGAGCAGAGGCTGAAACATGAGCAGAGACTGGACTGTTTCTCACTCTGGTACTGTCGTTAAGAGCTGGACATATCTATTTCCAAGGCCTGATGAGTTTCTTGTATGATGAAAACCTCATTGTGTCTCATTAAAAAAAAAAAATGTTGTGATGTGAAGGACAGGTTCCCGTTTGCTGGGTGTTTATGGAAGGCCAGATCTGGCCAAGATCTGCACAATGCAGGTTCACTTAAAGTGGCTTCATAGCGAGCATGTTTGGCGCTGTTGATTTTGAAAGTAATAACTCCTTCAATTCAGTTTGTTCGGCCTGGTGAGAATAATGCCATTCAAACTATAGTGGCACAAATAACCATAATGAGATGCCTGAAATCCATCTCACTGTCTTCTTCAAAGCTACTGAGGTGAGAATGTAACCTGAACCAACATGAACTATCTCAAAATGTAAGGCATTATAAGGAGACTTATGTAGACATCACAGCTAGAGGTTCTTCATATTTGAAAAGCCGAGTATAACAAAATGAAGACTAGTGCTTATATTCAGCTATTTATTTGTGCGGTTTTCGTGAGAGTTAGGTGTTTACCAGATATCTTTTTGTATACTAATGTTTACCTACGACACACAGCAAGGCTTCATGAAGTGCATTAATTTGGAACGGAACTGATAAGGCTGCAGCTTGACAATGGTCCTCCATTCAGATTGCCTTAGGTGACCAGTCACAATCAAGTATTTAAAGTAGCTGTGGCATAATCTGATATAAACACCAGAGAATTATAAGAAATAGTGTATTCAAGTCTATTGTGCTTAGCTTAAGTTACAGGGACTGGACTCTCCACCACCAAAATCACTTACCAAATTTCTGTCCAGTAAACATGCTCCAAATGATTCCATGTAACTTTTCTTAACAAGTCGTGGTTCACTTGTGACAATGCACTGTAAATTGAAATTCAGCCAAATAGAAAACTGTAACATTTGTAACTCTGCTACTGAGTTTGTTCATATGTGGCTGAAGCTTCTTTTATGATGACACTCACAATGCAACTGCACAAAGAACTAATAGTTGGTACTTAGCTTACAGCAGCAGTAACTGATATTGGCTTTATTAAGAAAAGTGCTAAAAAAATAAAGTTTATTATTATTATTATTATTATTATTATTGGCATTTTGGCCAACTTCCTGTCTGTTCTTGCAGTTAGCACTCCTTGCCCTCCTCCTTACATTATCACATGAACGCACAACGCTCTTCGCCACAGCACCTTACAATATTATTTTTCTTCAGCCGTCTTAAATCACACAGTGTATTTGGTTGTGTAAGCTGTTCCTGGGAGTGATGGAATTGGTAGCTTCTCTGCTGTGATCACTTACGTGAAATTCTGCTGCCTGGGTTACATTCAGACCCAACAAACCGTAGCAAAACATTTATTTAAACGGGAACAGTGATGCATTGAAAACCCTGTTTTTTTTTATACGGCCACACGCTGTACACACCCACCAACTGTTGAACACCATTTTGAGGAAGCATGTTGTTCAACCCAGAAGCCGTAGCAAAATGTTGCACATTGTTTTCAGATTGAACCTGCCCCTTATTGTGAATACACACAGAGGACCGCATCCTTGTGGAGTTCTCTCTCCTGATTGGTAAAGTGGAAACGGGATACGAGAAATTTTACTTTCTGTTTACTGCAGAGCGGTGGCACTGGCAGACCCATGTTACTGACCAATCACTCTGTATCAGTGATCACTGAAGGAATGAGGAGCAATTTAACACATACAGAAAAAATTGCTTACAGCAGCTTTAATGAAGAAGAATGAAACAGTCTGAATTTATAATATGGCATGTTACATGGATCAACACAGCAGTGTGAGCATATTACATGGATTGGACTGTTATAGTGGGAGAAGTAATAGGATAATAGATTTGAGGAAATGCTGCAGTGAGGGAAAATTAGACTTTTTAGCCCTCCTTCACAGACAAAAAACAACCACCAATCAATTTTCTCCCTGAGACTAATTTCACTGGACTCTGGTGATTATGGGCCAAGGATTTGCTAATTTCCTTTAGTGAGAAACCAACCCTTTGCTCTCTAAGCAAACAAATGGCACGGGCACAGGGCCATGCAGAGGCATTAGGCTTAGTTCAGTTAACAGTGGGTAAATATTTCCTCCACTGTTCTTGATTGTAAAGGAAGGTGTAATTGAGGACTGTTTGCTCATGTGTGCATAGCTCAATCACAGATAGGGTGGCAATATCTTTTAATTAGACAACAACTGTGGTAGTCGTAATCCTCAAGTTGCGCGCGTGTGTGTGTGTGTGTGTGTGTTTAAGAACACAGTGGTTCATTTTTGGTGCTAAGTGCTCATTACTCTGGTGTTCTTTTTTTTGTCTCCATCTTTCATGTTAAGCGTTCACTGCTGTGGTGTTTTGGCACAGCACTTCCCACAGATCAGATCGTTTATTAATCAAACAGTGTGGACAGTGCTGTGATGTGTATTTCCTCAGATTTTCTGTTTATAAAGCTTGAGTTTTTGTGGAATTCTTCTCTGGTCATTCAGCCTATCACCGCTCATGCTAACTACCCAGTTCTTCGGTTTATTCCAGATAAACTCAAACATATAAATAAATCAACGCAGATTATATGTACATGTATTTGTAAGGAAATGGTGTGGATTAATGCTTTATATATCACATAGATTGACAGGTTTCACCTTGAATAACCCTGTCGATGACAAATTTATGGTGCCATTACCTGACTTGAACCACACACAATAAACCTCCTGACTGACACAATTTTTGACTTGTCGAATTCCAAAACCTCTATATGAGTTGCATTAGCTGCAGTTCATGTGAGCCTGAATACTGAATGAAATCCTTCCTACTTGCAAAAGCTCTAAATAAAAAGATCCCATAAGGTGTGTGCTTACATGGTGCAAAGCAGGTGATCAAAATAAAATAAAGTCTCTGACATGTACCATATACTGAATGCAGCACTCTGGCATAGACTTACATTTTTAGACCTGTATTGGGCCCTTGGCACTGTGATTACTTTACTGCTGTTGTTTCAGATGAATCAATAGAACAAAACAGATTTTATTAGAACCAGGAGAGGGCAAGTGTAGGATGAGCTTTACCTCAGAGGCCTCTTCTCAAAGCACACAGCCTTGATGCCATCTCTTCCCTCCAAGACCAGGAGAGGATGGATGAAAGTTAAAAAAAAAAAAAAAAAAAAAAAAAGTCAATGAGGCTGCAGTTTGAAAATGTCTTCTGTTCAGAAATAAGAATGCCTTAGTTGACCAATCACAATCAAGTATTCAACATGGTTGTGGAATAAACTGGTGTAAACATCAGAGAATTATGGTAAGTAGAGCATCTAAGACCATTGTGCCCAGCTAAAGTTACAGGGACTGGAATCTGATATGAGTTGACTCCAACACCACCACCAAATCACTTACCAAATTTCTGTTCAGTAAACATGCTACAAGTGAGTCCAGCCTGGATGCCTGCGTCCTCGAAGACCAGGAGATGATGGATGAAAATTTGTAAAATAAAAAAAAAAAAAAAAAAGTTAATAAATAAAACCTTTGACCCATACATAATACTTATACCATATTTTGCACCTGCTGTGATCCATGATTGAGATTACTCTGGAAAGTCACTGACATCACTTCCCTCACATGGGTAAGTAAACATGTGCACATAGAGTATAAATGTTATAGTATAAACAATAACTAATAATTGCAAGTGTTTTCAAGCGTTACCATGATTTTTTGTTTTATTTAGTTTTATTTCAGTTGAAAATTGCAATTACCTATGTTATTCTGATTGAGGTGATTACATGAGGCACTTTTATTTGGATTATTACTGCAGTAAACAGCTCTGTGTAAGCAAAGCTTGTGTTATAGTCTGAGAAAAATGGGTTCTTAGGGTCCCTGTTAATAACTGATCTTTAAATCTTTAAATGACTTAAAAACTCTATGAAGAACCCCCAGGTAATGGTCCCTGAAAGATGAATTCATAGAGGTTCCTCAAAGAAGGTTCTAAGAAGAAACATACTATATGTAAAAGCTTAATTGGAGTTGTTGGAAGAATAAACACTTCATTCATGGGTTCTAAGTGGGCCCATTTTTGACATTCTAGGAAGAATCATTCATACAAGGCTCTAGGTAGAAACATGTGCACAAGGTTAAAGCCCCGGAAGGGACCTGGAACTTCCCTGTGGAAAGAGCCCATTAAGCTTTTTTCTGCTCTTTGTGTGTCCACACTGCAAGCAACACAAACCAACAAGTCACCAACAGGACATTAATTAGAGCTGAGCAAATAGGGGAAATGATCGATGGCCAATGTGTGGACAGTCAACAACATTGTTGGCCAAGAAAAGTTGGCCATGGCTGAACTTTTCATGGTCATTGATTATTAACAGCTGATTACATTCCATAATTCCTTGTTTTCCTGCCATTGTGATTGTTTCATTAATAATAGCTCTGTCAGGCATGGGGAAAATGTGTGAGAGGTTGACCAAAGCCACACAAACAGAGCATTCTCCCACAAAGAACGACTCCACAGGTCATTTGTTTGTACCCTGTAAAATGACCGTCCACAGCATTTCCCAAATTGCCGCCCCTACCAGCAGTAAGCGATGTAGTAGAAAGCACGAGACAGCCCAAGTAGGGAGGAGGTTGAGGCGGTGGATGGATCCACACCCATCTTCAAGTCCCAAGTGAAGCTAGACTGGTGTTTGTTTGCGGGTGTGTAGGTTTCATTTTCGGGTTCGTTTCTGCGTGTTTATTATTGTGACCATGACGATGAAGGTCCGTAACCTTACCCTAACCTTAACTCTAATTTTGGTGCCTAAATGTAGCCAAAATGTAGTGACTGTTTTGAGATTTGTCTGTGTGCATGAACACTACAGCTTTAAGAAACAGTCCAGTGGGTTGTTTTCTGTTAGTCGTATTAAATGGTAGCAACAACCGACCTATGTGGTTGTCTGGGTTGGAGGATGTGTTGACACAAAACCTCTCAGTTCTCTACAACTTTTATTTGAAAGACAACAGTAGGACTATAGGAATAAACATCTCAAAAATAATGTTGGAGAAAAAAAGGAACCCAGTAGTTAGCTCTGAAGGTATTTCATTGACATTAATTATTGTTTTTTTTTGTTAGTTTTTTTTTATTAATGCTTGATTAGGTCTGTCTAGCTATGTAAATGAGGCAACATTAGGAAATACTATACAATACCAAAGCAGCAAAAAATATGCGATTTGAGTCAAAAATTTATAGCTGCAGAGATGCAGGGGGAGCCTCTTGCATTGCCCACAGCTGGGCAGAATAGAGAGTCCCATCAACCAAGCTAATCAGAGTGTGAACACAAAGTAAGCCTGTTAGTCAATAGCCCAAGCATTATGGGGATAAAGAATCAGGAGAGTAGGTCTGTAGAGAGGATACATCAACTACCACAGACTGAATAGCTGTCTGCATCCGCAGGTGGGGACATTGACCTGTCCCAAGCTGACTGCATTCTCATTGACTGATTCCCATGGTGGGGACTGCACAGTTTTTAAAGATCCTCTGATGCTACCAGACTGAGTCATCAAACTCTCCCCTACCACCTTTTATTTCCCGCCATTTGTCACTTCCCTCTGCAAGACGATATGAAAGAGGACAGATAGCCTGAAATATTATGTTGCTTATTGATCCTTTTCTCTGCTTTTACCATTACTCTGACATTTCCCTCTGAGTTCCTGTTTTGTCTGGTCATTAACATTGATTTTTCGATTTTCATTCCACTAATCTTTCATATAACCTAAGAGTCTTTGACACAACACCTTGACAAATTTCGCCTTGATGCAAATTTGACCTTAAAATTGGCCTCATTTGTTGTAATTGCTTTTTGACAAAAAGTGAAATGATGTTGCCTTCATGTAGTAGACTTTACCCTTCCAAAACCAAGATGTGTGCACATGTACTACATTCCAAGCAATAAGCCTTAAGACAAAATATATGTATATTATATTGCATATGCTTAGATTATATGCAGGGAAAGGCAAAAATAGATCATGTAGAGTGATGAGTCATTTCAAGAGGCGATATCTGAGTGCATAAGTATGATCCCATGACCTGTTGGTGATAAAACACTGGAAAATATAACTGTCTTTTGTCAAAAATGTGTGGAATTTAACTTGCATTCATGTCATTAAAGGAAAAAAATCCACCATTGGATACTGTTATACTGTTAAATATCACTATTATTTATCATCAGTGTATGACGTTCAACACGTTCCAGGAGTTATTTTGCAGTATTGTAATTTATGATGTATCCACTTTCCCTCAACCTGCCTCTTATATTTCTACTTTAGTTAGACATTTTACATTTCTCAGAACGCCCTTCAACAATCCAGAGAATGGCCGTGAACTTGTTTCATTGAGTGCAATAGTAATTGCAGTGGGGTTTTTTTTTTGTTTGCTTTTTCTTTTACAGTGAGGAAAAAATGACAGTGGAGGGCATTTGATGGAAGCTGTGGCTGCATGGCAATCTGGTCTATTGAGGTTAGAGCCAGTGAAGAAATTGGCATTTCTGCCTCCATCATGATGTATTTCTCCCTGTACGACTGTTAAACACAAGTGCAGAATCTCTAGAAAGACATTTCTCTTTGATTTCGAGGGACTGACACCAAAATCTGACATTTCTCGAACTGAATATTGTTGATGTGGTTGTGTAACAACACAAATATGATGGTAAAATTGCAATATATTGACAGAGCATGGCAACATCTGTGTTACGTGCCAGTCAAGGAACCAGGACCCAGTTTGCAGAGTTCAAACTCAAAAGTTTATTGACAATAGTTCACAGTAGTAGATTTCAGGAAACTGAGCTCAAAAAACGAAGTACAACCAAAAACGCTCTCAAAGAGGAAAAGTATCAACAAAAGAGAAAACAGAAAATCACCATGAACTGGGAAAAACGACAAATTCAAAGTTCAACAAAAGGAGCAGTGGCGAGGCACTGAAAACTTACACAAACTCGAGAATACTAGGAAACACACATGGCAAGAGGCAGGAGAACACTGGAAGCAAGAGCAATGAACACTAACTTCAGGGAACAATCCGGCACAGGGGACAATGAGGAAGCGGCTTAAGTAGCCGGCTAATTAGGGCGAAACTAATAGCAGGTGTGCAGGAAGCCCTGCTCCCAGTGAACGGCCCGCCTCCCGGCACACCCCCTGCAGGCAGAGAGAGAGAGAGGTCAAAATATGCTTCTCTGAGAAAATGACAGAAACAGGATCACAACA
>OMLF01048892.1:8341-24269 GCA_900302615.1 Holocentrus rufus | reverse complement strand
ATTGTCTGACCAATTTGGAAAATTTTAACATAATAACATCAGTTATCGTAACTTATCTTTATCCTCAGTATCTCCAAACATTTAAAATTCTCCTGAGAGTTGCTCTACATTAAAGAGTGTTTACACATTTGTACACCTTGAGCGTCCCACCTTTAACAGGAGTGTCTTTTTAATGATGAAAAGCTTATTAACAGAGATATGTTTGTTTTGTTTTTTTTTTCATATATGCAGCGTGGTTAGTGTGAATACTGAGGTGTACTATTTATGCACCATGAGCTGTGGATCAGGCCTGGAGGGGCTTGTTTTCAGGCACCTGGCAGTGACAATGGAGTCCTAACCTTGGACTTGAATTTTTTTTTTGTGGATACATTGTTGTGGATTAGAAGTAAGTCTCAAAATATAAACAGATGCAGGCAGATGATGTTGATATTCTTCATGTGCTTGATAACTTATTGAACATTACTAAGAAAGTAATCACTTTGTATTATACTAGTTTACTTTAAATTACTTGATTTAGATCATTCTTAATATAGATTCTAGACTACCTGACCATATGTATCTTGATGTAAGTAGGGCACAGATTTCTTCATTCTGTCTAGTGCAGAGGCTTTTGCAGGGATCACAATTTGCTATAGAGTTTATCATAGTCATTATCATAGTCATATTTATTGCCTTGGTACCATAGTTCACATAAGCAATAACACACAAGAGGGAGTGCTAGTTTTTTGTTCATAAAAGTGGTGTGCAGATAACGTCTATGGCGCCAGTCCAGCTCCAGCATACCAGTGTCAATAGCACACGATATAGCATGACCTTGATTGTATTGTTGTTGTTATACCACAGTTTGATTATTAATTAATGATTGATTCCTTCATAATTAGCTGTTTGGAAAATGATTCCACACAGATAAATATCCAATTACACATATCAGCCGCTACAGTTCAATAGGTCAGCAGTTACTTTGTATCAGTTTAGTCACAGATATTGAAGTGGAACAAAGTGGAGTGATACATATCCATAAATATAAATGTGATAGGAGTGCCTGCACTGGGAGATGTGGTACTCATCTGAATGCCTCTAAACCGATCAAAATGTGAGATTGCAACTGACTATGATATATCTCTAAATAAAACATCTCTTTTGCATTTTTCTGTGATTGGTGCACAGACATTATTATTCCATATCAGGCCTATCAAGACACCTGCTTATTTCAGAGCTCACCTTTGCTCCTGGTTAAACCCAAAGGGTGTTTGGTCTGGTTTTCTGATTGTATTTGTGCCTCTACACTGAGCAGGTATTTTTGACAAACCATTCCACTGTATGTTAGACTGAGGTATGAACAGGAAAAAGCTGGAATTCTGGTTATAGGGACTCTCTATCCAGCTGTGCAGTTTCTCTGAGGCTGAGAGAAGGAGAGGAAGAAAACAGCAGTTCAGTTGCAGGAAACTGTAGGGCTGTTTATGCTCAAACTCAAATGATATAATGCATTTTTTAATTTATCAGCCCACAAAATAAAAGCAATTCCACTGAGCACGGTTATTGTATGCCATACCTTTTCTTTTTTCTGGAGTGGAGTACAATTGCTGCAATCATTGTGATCAATGCCAAACTCCCAATGACTGTACCAACCACAATTCCTGTGATATCTGAAATACAACACAGACCAAATGCATTGTAAGCAGAAGTTCCCAACAGAAGAAAATGAGAGCAATCATTAATTGATTTTAAATCTTCCCACAACCTACTTAACATGTGTGGCAGTGGTCGTGGTTTCTCATAACAAGGCATGTAACTTCTGGAAGTTAAATGGGGTGTGTAGCAACGGGTGTGATTAACTTTTGGTGAAAACCCAACATGTGGAACTGCCATATCTTCTTGACAATAGCAGGTTGGTGTTCTCTACTGACTGCTTTCAAATTAATTATATGTATTTGCTTTTCTTTAGAATTATGCATTTCTCTGACTGACATTCATTAAACCTTGTTAACATTTTTAAATTGAATTGCTTAAGAGATTCCAAATATTTTTTTTGGTTTGTTTATTTTTAATGGAATGGATGGAATACGCCTGTGTGATATGCTCAGATTATCTCCTAAGAAAGGTTTTGCTTGCGCCTTGGCCATTGTTTTGAATGGAAACAAATGTTTGCTGGCTAGAGTCCTGCGCTGATGTGTGAGGCGTACAGTTCGCTGTGTGAGGCGTGCAGTACACTGTGTGCTGCACTGAAAGTTTAAATTTGCTGAACTAACTGGCAGGGCCTTTACCAGATTAAGCAGATGTGCCCTGCAATATATCAGATCTACACAGACAAACCAGTCAGTGGCAAAAACAAGAACTTTTAGTGGACAAACTTTGAAACTTACTTACTTACTGTTTTGCAGTTGCCAGTTATAGCGAATAATAATAGCGTTATAAAGAATAATAGACCAATTCCAAAACCTTTTGTCCCTATTAATCATTTAGACCCAAATGGGTGGAAAAAAAGGGCTCAGGTTTAAAAATACTGGAATTATCCTTTAAATTGAGACTGTTTCATAACCAGTTAAAAATACCTTGTAGCTGCTTTAACCAAACATGGCAGCAAGGTGCACAACATACTGGATCTAACTCATCTGGCTCCTTGGTGGAGGTCTGAGCTCTACTGAGCACATGCTCTAGTTGTCATTATGTTCTTGAAAGTAGTTTATATTCATTCTGTAATGCACTTCTATAGTTTGTTTAATAAATAGATGCTGTGTGCAGTTCGCATGGACCCTTTAGTTTTAGTTCTGTATAAAATGGATTATAACAAGGGTTTTTAAGCTCATTCATGATTTATTTGAGCATAGGATGAAGCATGTATTGCAATAAACTACTGTATTTCCAAATTTTGATCACCTGCCACTAAGGCTCATAATGCCACCCTGCACCAGCTCTGTGTCCCATCTTGGCCACCCCAATCAAAATGTCCCAGACACGCCACTGACACCAGCAGGAAGCTCAACGATCTTTAGGACCACCAGGATCTGTCTTCTTGTCTCCAGAGGAAGGGGTTTATATTAGGATACCCTGTACCCCAATGCATGCACCCGGAAACACACTTTTGATGTTTATTTCTATTTAATACAAGTATGTGTTAATGTCCATTGTATCTGGTAAATGTATACAAACCTGAGTGTGCAACATCAAAGTTTTTAGGCACTGTGCAGTTTGTGTCAGGTGCCTCACCAGCAATGGCAAGTTCCATGCTGCATTTACATGAGCTTACTCTTGGTGCAGAAATCCATATTTAGTTATCATATCATAAACCCCCACCTTCTCAGCACATTTTTGGACAAATACTTCTTGAAGCGCATATCTTTTTTATGAAGAAAATCTAAATTTCATTTGGTTAATCTGTGTAGGAGGAGCTACAGTTTAGACTGCTTTTTCTTCTATTTGTGACAGAACTAATATGCTTTCATACTGCTGAGAGCCCGAGCCAGTGGGCAAAGCCTACTGTGGCAGATCTGAGTTTCATTTGGTTCTTAGTTTTGTTGTTTTCCTTTTCATAAATTTGAACAATGTGCACTTTTTTTGGTCTTCATTTTTTCTGCAATTTTACCCCCTTTATTTCTGCACTGTAAAAATGCTGTGTATGGACTCACTGCTGGTCTAAATAATACCCACTGACTGCTGAATCTGCGTAAAAAAAGCTTGTTTCATCTCTACTTGGTCAATGTAACCTGATGCATGTCCAATTTTGTGCATTTCCATACAATCCCCTTAGTTTGATGAGGAGTGACTCATCTCAAACATGAATGTCCATGTAACAAAATAATAAGAGCTATTTAATTTTCTACAGATTTCAACTGTCCACAGCTGATTGGATGGATCAAATGATGCACACACACACATGCACACATGCAAACATGCCCACACAGCCACTCACAGAGCTCCCACTATTGATTTTCAGTGAAGATCGAGAGAATTTGACAAGAGTGATTTCATTATTTATTCATACTGGTGTTAGCCACGCAGATCGTGGGTTCTCCAGACCACTGGCCGTCCGCCTGGCATGTGTGCTCCTTCGATCCTTTGAGATTATAGCCGTCATTGCAGGACAGCTTCACCACAGCTCCTTGTACATATGTGGTCCCTTCCTTCATCCCATTTATTGGTGGTGACAGCCAACCACAGGATACCACTGTACAGTATGAAAGTATTTATCTCTAGCAGCAATAACTAAGGCTGTGGTACAACGTAAATACAAACATAATTACTGGCAATTTTCTCAAACTTTTTGTCATATCTTGTAATGCACCCACCTGGCTGTAGATCCTCTACGAGAAACAGGTGAGTTTGATAAGACACCTTGGTAGCATTTCCCAGCCTCAGACTACGACCTATCAAGACATCATATCTACAGTACAAAGATAGTGAGAGCAGATTAGAAACTGACCTTTTGTTTTATTGAGCAAGACTGTGCTTACTCGCTGGAAAAAAATATTGGAAAGAAGTAAAGGTAGCAGCAGTAGTAGTCGTAGTAGTTCGTAGTTATGTCAGTAGCAGAAGTAATCTGTTCTCATACCTACAGTACAGGGAACCCTCTCCAGAGCATATCACAGTTGCCTGATTGGCCAGTGGGTCGTCTGGATTATCAGGGACAGTAAACACTGGAACAAAACTAGAGTCATGCTTGGGACCATAGAAATATGTGTCCAGGAGATATTTTGAGTCATATGTGAACAAAGAAGACTCATTGGATATCGCCCCTGTAAGGCATGGAGAGAAATTTGTAGCATCAGCAGTATGCATTGATGGCATTATCAAATCCATACAACACAGACATGTGGTTTCTAATTGAATAATTTCTTACAGCTTGCCCCAAATTTGAACAGCTCTTCTGGATTGCTCTGGTCCGATACCAGTTGGCCGTCACTGTCAACAAAGTCATCTTTGGCATCGCCGTTCATTTTTCCCAACAATCCAAGAGTGGAGCCTTTGAAGCCTTCCGGCAGCAGCACAGTGGCTGTCATGGTTCCCTCTGCGAGCCGCACCTCCACCCCAGCGCCAGTGGGGAACATCACAGTTACGTTTTTAGAGATCGGAGAAAACACAAACACACCTAGAAGAGATGCTCAGTTAGTTGTGGAAATATATTTCTTCTTCTTCTTTTTCATTGAGGTCCACAGCAGTTCTTAAATTTTTGTTATTATTTGATTATTATTTTTGATTGCTGATGATCTCACCTTTCAGGTCCATCCAGGTCTGCTCAGCAAAGGAGAGGACCTTCTGATTCCGCAAAACCTCAAGGTGGTTCTGACTGTCAAGCCGCACCTCGATAACATCAGAGGACCCTTCTTTCATGGCAACAGCTGACAGCTTTGTTGCATTTATAAAGGTTCCTATCAGTTAGAATAAATTATAATAAAATCAGGTTAATAACCAAGGAAGAAGAAGAAGAAGAAGAAGAAGGCGAGCACTGTCTACATGCACATATATTTTGTATGTATTTGTTCATATTTGTTTGGTTAATGATAGAATGTGTTTATTAATGTATTTTTATACTAGATTAATTAGTTAATCTGGATTCAGAAAATGGTCAACCTTTTTGGCTCAACATTTCCAACACCTTACCATTGACAGGTTCTGTTCTGCCTTGGATTATCAGCTGCTTGTCAGCTGAGGTCACCAGTAAGTATTCCCCCTTGCCATTGAAGGAGTAGCTGACACCATCAAAAGTTATCAGGTGGGGATCTCCAAACACCACACCTGGTATTAAACATCAAAATTGTTGAAAAAAAAATTGTGTTGATGTAATCTGAAACACTAATCTTAGAAAGCACATAATCCGTGGTTAAGGATTAATTCACCTGGTGTGGGTGATTGGTATGTCCTGCAGTCACTGGAGGGGCGGTGTTTGAAGTAGTGTTGACAGTTGTCAGACCACAAGCAGCAGTAGTAGAAGCTGAGGACGTCGTAGACCCAGTGGGAGTCTCCAGGAACTCTGGGAGGTTTCTTGAAGGGAGGCGAGCCCCAGTCGTGAGCTCTGTCCGGCGTGCTCCCCCCGATAGAGTCCGCTGTCAGGATTTGGGCTCCTGTGCTGTCATAGCAGCACTGTTGCCCCGCTCCATACTTAGGGCTGTGAATAAATTGTTAATGCATTGTCATTTATAACAGTGAACTCTGCTTTAGCTAAACTACACTACACTGAGCTGGTTGACCATATTTTTGTTGGAACAGCTCTTTAAAAGTCCATTCATTTCAGGTTTGCATTCAAATTTTTGTTTGTGCCACATTTTATAAAGACAAACACCCGCCACTATGTTGATAGCCTTCTCCATTTCTTGCTTTCATTTTAAAAGTATTCCCAGAAAGGATTCTCCAAATTTTGACAAGTTTCTGTATTTTTTTTTTTTAGCTAACATAACAAAGGTACATTGATTGCTTTTAGAATTCATAACACACATAACAAAGATTCTTCAAGTACCCAATCCTGAAAACAAGATGCAAACATTGTCTGGGTAAAGAACTTACCTAGCTTGTATCGCCCTCACACAGTGAATACTTCCAGGGTGGTAGGTGCACACGCTCCCTTTCTCCATATCACAGCCATAGTCAGTCTGAGGAGAAAGATGCAGCATCAGTACCTTCAGTGGGCTTCATGTGTGTTGATTTTTCAACCTCAGCCCAGAGGAGTAAGCAAAACTTGAGTTTACACTACACAACTGTTGCCTTGACATTAGCTAGGGTGTGTTCACTAGATGTCTTGAGAGTTTTGTGAAATTAGCATAGATGATGCAAATAATTACCAGATCCTGGCAGAATACTCCAAAACAGATTTTTTTTTATAGCTAAGTCAGTTTTGACCCAAATGCCTCCTCAGAGAAGAATTTATTTTGACTTATGTTCCTCACAAATATTTGGCAGCTGATGTATTTGCTGAAAGTTTGTTTAAGTGATCACTTTATTGCAATCTAAGCCATGCATCATAAAGAGAGATAGCTTTCACTTAGCCAATAAAGGTAATGATTAGATGAAAGAAAGATCAAAGAAATTGGTTGGTAGGTGGGGGAAAGGCAGCAGGGAGGGATTTGTTCCCCTTTCATCAGGACGTGTAAACAATACGACCCTTTTCACTATAAAAGGCTCATTTCCATTCACTTGGGCTGCAAAGTGAGGACAGTTATTAGCTCATGTCAGTAGTCATACTGATCACAACTGGTGGTATTTCCAGTTTTCTTCAGGGCTGAAGAAGGCTCTGCCAGGAACCTTGGTTGGTTAACAATAAACCCAAGTAAAGGAGTGGGAGTGTACCTTTTTTTGTTCTTTACATAAAGTTGAACTGCTAAGCAAGCCATCTCAAGCCATGCTGGTCATCCAGGTTAATCTGGGTTCATAAATTTACAGCAGCTAAACGTTAACTTTTTCCTCTGCACACTTACGTGAAACCTCCCAGTATCTGCTCTGGCTTGTGCCAGAGTGCACGGGCAGTCTGTGATCTCACTCAGGAAGTTGGGCAGCTCGTTCTCCAGTTTTTCCCATGCGGTGCACTTATCCAGCGCCCACGCTGCTGAGTTCTGCCTGAACTTCTCCTCCAGATGCCAGGCTAGGGCATGATCCTCACTCCACACTGCATGTACATTCCTACGGCAATCATGTTACAAATAAATGATTATGTCTTTATTAAATTTATTGATTCTGCATATGCATATCACCTCCTAAATGACTGAATAAGCCTATTTTTTCTTTTTTTCCTTGCTGTAATTCACCTTAAAGATTTGCCATTCTGACTATATAAATATTAATGACCTCCAAAGATTTTGCATCTGTGTGAAAAAAAATAGAATAACCCCCCCTTATTGTTTTAAGGAAGTTTCTACATACCGCATGCCATCAGGGTAGGTGTTGGAACTGATTCGTAGGCAGCCAAGCTCCCAGCTTGAAAAGCCGTCCTCTGCTGGTTTGGGCAGAAAGCTAAAAGTACCGTTGTTTGGGTAATCCCTGGCAAGAGAGTACAGGTACTCCCATTTAGCCTGCCAGTGCTCTGAGTAGGGCTCTCCTACAGAGAATCATCCCACAGGATTCAATGTATCTCCCACTTTGAAGACTCACAAATTAAAAAGTATAGTTACTGTACTGGTGCACTGTAGCAGCACTCACCTGTCTCTTTGTAACCCCAGAGCTCGATGTTGACGCTCTCTGCTCTGACCAGAGATGTGTTCCACGTCATGCTCAGAAGTCCTCCAACATTAGGTGTGCCATAGTACTGCCATTTTGTTGAGTTGACCAACGTGGCCTTGAATCGAGCATCTAACTTGCCAGTGTGTACTGTTACAAAATATGTAAATAGTATATCAACATGGTTTCGCTGTCAAAGAGACCACTGGGTAGGTTATTGGGTTCGGAAAAATGGTTTCGAGATCCTCCTCACACTTGTACCTGAGAGCCATGATCCACTTCTACTGAATGTTGCCCCGTTATCTGAGGAGATCTCAAAAGGAACCCATCCTGTTTCATACAACAGTGGGGAGATACAATGGCCTCTGCTGTTTTCATCCACATACCCCGCAGTCCTGATATCGTCAGTGAACCTGCCGTGATGAAGCAACGATGAGTATGTTTGTGTTTTAAACGACAAATCTGCAGTTTAATGTTAAAGAATGTGTTATACTGTATTTCTAATAAATTGTCAGCAAATGTATGATATGCACAAAAAGCATGCACATCCAAACATCTAAGATCTAGATGCTAGACTGAGAAAATCTGTTTAAAAAATTCTCAGTCTGCACACCAGAATTGTATGTGCAGACTTTCACTTTTTTTTCACAACAAATGTATCATGAAAACAAGTTTATCTTCCATGTTTACAAAGCTTATTAAAGCGCCAATATTGAGGAGCATGTAAAACTATGAGGTCCATGAGAAGTGTCCTACCTGCATACAATCTGGGAACTTTGATTGAAACTTGTATCAAGGACAACAAAATCTGTTCCACCAAAAATGGACCCGGAGTAGGGAAAGATCTCCACACAGTAGTCTCTGTGGTCTGTGCAGCAGTTCTTAAGAGAGATGCAAGTCGGGTGACAAGAACATGATTCGAATTTTGTTCCACAGTTTCCCTCACATGTCTGGCCTGTCAAAAATAAGAAAGAAGAGATCTTTGGCACCTGTGCATATTAGTTAGGAGCTACAAATGACACTGAAGAATAATTACACACAGATTAAACAGTAAACAATAAAACGTAATTTGTGACTTTAGTTCAAACTATACTATTCTTTAAGATTAAGATGATAACTGATTAAGATGATTAGGGGGTTGCAGTACTTACCTAATGTCCTGCATATGCATGAATACAAAAGAATGAATATGACCACTGAGCAAATCTGTCTTCCCATGATGAGATGAGAGAGTGAAATCAACAAAGGTTTCTGCCATATGAGTTTGAGTCTGCTGCAGAATTTGAGTCAGGTTGTCCCGCTCAGCGTTTTGCCAAACCTTGACCTTCTAGTCCCTGCCGTTTGCAAACACAGCTGATGAGTCATGGAGCCAAAGGTCAACATGATAACAGTTGCAAATGTGTTTATCCTCACGTGACTCCCTTTGAACATCGACCTACATGATAATCAGTTTGTCTGTAAGATATGCAAGCTGCATTGCAGGAGTTACACTTTTACAGATAGCCTACATTGCTCGTATAATGTACTCTGAACGTATTCGCCTTTAGATTCACTGTGACACCTCAATCATTCTGACTAGATACAGGTAGATTTTATACAGTTGCTGTAGACAAATGGTTTGGGGCATCAGATTAGGATACCTCCTGTCTCCCAGTCGAGATGTTGTGGGCGATAAAATCAAGGAACAATTAACAAGCATCTATACATGAGATGTGGAACTATTTTTTGAGAATGGAATAACACGTTACGATCTACATAATTTGAGGTCTTGGAAAAAATCTCATTTCTTTAACTGTTCAATATGACTGAAAACTGTATATCGAACTATGTATGACTCCAAGCTGTCAAATCTTATAATATGGCAATTTTTAGGGACACTTTATAAGCCTCCTTAGGACATGTCAAAAGGGTGTACCCCTGTGTCCATGTCTTATATCCAAGTACTTTACATCTAGTATTTGGTAAAAAAAAAATATAAAAAAAATAAAATATAATATAAATAAATAAATAAATAAAAATCTGAACAACTTGTTTTAAACGACTAATTCTGAGGCTTGAAAAAGTCTGAAATCGAACAAATAAATGATCCTCCCACACTGAGTTTTCGATCAAAGCACATTGAACCAAACCCAAAAACAGCCCTTCCAATATTTGGTCCTTGGTCTTTCACCCCACCCACTCACTTAAAATCAAACATTAAGCAAGACAGGCTCTCTGAAGCCTAAGTATTGATATAAAGAGCCTCTGTAAATTAAATAAAAATAGTGTGGGCTACATTACTGTCAATGATTAAAATGTAAACACAGCAATCTTAATTCTGTGTAGACTAAATCAATCTATTGCATCATATTTGAGGATAGAAATTTTTATCTCAAGCTGTATTACAATTAATTTTAATTTTTAATACAATTAAATGCTAAAAAAAAATGAAACATTTTGTATGACTTGTAAGTAAGAACCCCTGGGAGTCCCTGCAGAGCTTCCAGGGGCCACGTGTCCTGTTGCCTGGCAACCAAGTAAGCAACTCGCCGCTGCCTGTGCGAAAACGGAGAAGCATCAAAAGCAGTTTCCATCACGTTGTTGAGTCGTGCAGCTTAGTCCTGGATCTAAGGAGGTGCAGGCCATTGAGCATATAAAACTTTATGTAAAGAATGAAGAAAGGCTGCACACCAACTTCTTCACTTGGGTTTATTGTGGCAAATGATTAAGCTATACAGCCAGTGTTATCTAAAATATCTATCTATCTACTGTATCTAACTGTTTTAATTCTATTATTCAGTAATTTTTGCCCTCTGAAGAGACTTTAGGCCACAGGGGAATAGAATAGAATAGAATCTAATAGAATAGAATATTAAACACTTATTTACAGAGGTAAAAGATATAATAAACCATGTATGAATTCTCTGAGTCTTATTCTGGTGCTGCTGCTCTGTGCACAAAGTCTGTCCAAGAAGCCAAGCTGCTGTTTCGTTGTGACATAAAGGCTACATGTCTTGTTTAATAAAATAGTGTCCCAATGTTGTGCAATTTTGTGAAAAAATATATTCAAACATGTTATCCATAAGGCCTCTAAGATTGGTGCCTTGTGCAGCCTGTAATTGTTTGTAGAGCAACATCTGAGCACATCCACTCTGCTCGCTGTCACATTGCCTACTCAGGTGTTCTGTGAATGTTTTGCATTCTATTTTTACATTCACACATGCCTGATCTCTTATTCCTTACTGGGCTGTTCAAAAACACATAAGGCATGGGTTAATGGGATGAGCTATGCACAATTAAACAGATGCAGACTGTTTTGACCATCTGCAGTGGTCAAATATGGAACATAACAGGATCTGTATATAGGACATCTCCTTAAATGGCATTTTGAACCCGCAGTAAGAGGAGAAACCAGCGGGCTATAGATAGGATTTAATTTTCCATGATGGGATTATGATGAAAAAGACTTAACTGAGTGGAAAACAAGAAGGGAAAAAAAAGAAAAGAAATCCACACACCTCCGAGGAACAGAACTTGCTGCTCTAGCCTATCTGACTCAAAAGGGAATGCTTTTGGAGTGTGGATTTCATTTTCTTTCATTTGTTAAATGTTTTTGATCCAGCATCCATCTCACTATGGACTAGGAGCCCTAGCTCAGCTGCTGGCTACTAAAAATATCCAACTAGTTGAAAGAATGAATGAATAAGTTTGGAGCCTTAATTTTACTCATTCACACTTGTACATTTATAGACTTTGGAAAAGAAAAGGGGTATTTTTTGTTTAAGTTGATTAAATATGATTAAGCTTTAGGGTGGCTTCTACTTATGATTATGATTTTATCATCAAACAACACAAGACTTTTCAAGTGACAGGACCAAAGTCTGACTTTGTGGAATCATGTTTGTATGAACCTTGTTTTGTTTGAGTGTGAAAAGGTTACAAAGCTTCCCCTAGTCACACAAAACTCACCGTCCCTTTCCTCGAAAATTGCTCACCGTCGGAGAGATCTCTGCCTGCTTTTAAATACACAACAGTCTCCTCGGGTGACCCGTCCTTTCCATGCACTCCCCCGCTCTCCAGTCGCTGTTGGCAAAGGACAATGTAGACCCTGTAAAGTGGGTACGGAACCACTAGATGTCGCAATTGCAGCTCTCCGTGCCCGTTTGTCCCACATAAACAAGTTGGAAGTTTGTCACATTCCAATTTAAAGATGAAGGCTTTTGATATGTATATCTTTCAGGCATATTGAATTGTGCAGCTGTTCACACCTGGTTTGTATTTTATACTAACTACATCCCCAGCTACTTAGGGCTACACTAAAGGATTTGTGTCAGAAGGAGAAATCGGGAATTAGTTACATTAAAAATGGCGTGTCATGTTAACTTTTCAAACTGGTTCCAGAGAGGTACGAGTGTATAAATGTATAAACGTTGAAAACAATACTTACACTACCCTTGTAAATTGTAGTTTTGCCTTTGAACTGATGCTCTTGTTTCTCATCGATGCTCTGTGCAGGTGTGCAGGAGACGCCTCTCTGTTGCCAATCAAATGCCTGTCAAATTGATGATAGCACTGCTTCCACTCAACAACACGAGGCCTTGTTTTTAATTTTAAGCCGATTTAAAAGGTAAGTTACTGTAAATGAATAAGTAAGTAAGTAAATAAATAAATAAACAAACGACCTGTCTCGACCCCGTCAACTTTATACAGGTCGACGCATTACGCAAAATAGCCAGAGGGTGGCGATGTTGTCATTAGTTATGTGAACTGTATGCCCGATGCAGGAGAGAGTACAGCTCTTCAGTCCAAGGGCTTTTTCTTTTCTTTTTTTTTGGCACATATCAAGTGAAGCATGTTTTATTGCACAAGACTCAAGACAAAATTTGTGTTTCTGTGCGCTGAAACTAATGCACTTCAAAAATGTTGGTACATCTGGCTCTGTATTGAATTTTTCTAGGTAAATTAGAAATGTTAAACCAGACAGCAGTATGAGTTGTGCTTTAATGTGTTTTAATGTAAAGGTACAAGATCAGTGAGAAATTAAAAACATTATGACATTTATGGCTTCACACTTGCTACTATTTTCTCTCTACTATCTAGGAAACAGGATTTCAGTGAAGTTCAATATAAAAAAAAAAAACATACATGATATCCCAATTACAACTGCCTTTGTACATAGGAGCATTGAATCTGAGCTGGAATCAATTTGCTCACACAAAGATAATTCACAATGTGTGATGCAGAGTTAGCACGTGGGATCCATCTGATGGTGTGCACTTATTCCCACTGACCCACTTACAATCTGGCTAGGCTGTACTATGGGCACATTGTCCACCCTCTATTAATAACTTATTGGCTGTAATTATGTAATAATAGTCTACTCTTTGTTGTGTAACATCATTGAGTTGCCCAAAATGTAAAAAAAAATCAGCTGATGTAAAAACTCAAGTTACTGGCAACAGCCTCAGAGCAGGACTGCAGAGCAAGCATGGCTGTTACTGAGATTTGCACGGCTCTGGGAGAGAGAGGAGCAGCATCGTCCCACATCACTGGTGTCATCATCTTGACTTAGTTCTGGTAGATTCCTGAGAAAATAAAGAGCTGAGTTTTCTGAACATGCTATAAATAATATATATTTACTTTGGCTTCATCTGAGCCTTGAACTCTACACGTACCACCATCAAATGACCGTTCTTTGCCCTGTAGACCATGGACTCCTGACCACTCTTGAAGTCAACAAACCCCTCTCGGCCAGGCTGGATGTCAAATCGCACACTGAACACAGCACAGAAGTCATAATCAGTAAACATTTTGCAACTTTAAAATGGATTTAGGATTTTTCCCCATTTAGTTTTCAGATTCTATAAAATAAACAAAACAATCCATTTGATTCTGTACCTGCCCTGGACCACTTTGATGCAGTTCTGCTTGTTGGACACCAGACTTAACTTGGTCAAGGTCTCAAACAGGTAGTCACACTGCAGAACCAAATCCCCCTAGAAGAATAGATGTTATTACTTCAAATGTATGATTTTGTAATGCCTCCACCTTGATGAAAGAATTAATTAAATTATGCTTCTTATCTGATCTGGGTCTTAACCGGTCAATCAGCCAGTCGATCAATGGCTGTAGAGATGATGCATTACATTTAGATATCAATGCCTGATGATAAGTCTACCTTCTGCTTGATGTCATCACATGTCACATGGAGGATCAGGAAGTTGTCACTCAGGTTGCTGACTGAGACACCTGTGAAAATAGAGCCACCTTGATTATCTGAAACAAACAGGTAAATGTAGCTTCTTTTCAGACTGTGTGTAATTCTCCCTACAACCATGTTTATGCTATCTCATTGTCACGCTTCTTACCTTTCAGTGAGTTGTAATCTATTCGCTGCTTGATCTTGGCCTCCTCCACCAGATAGGCCGCTGCCTGAGTGAAGATGAGCTGCCTAAAACGAGGTCTGAACCCGTTCCTGTCGTACTTCACCACTGGGACGCTGTACTGTGGGACGGACACGCAGAGCGATACAGGATCAGCCAAGTTTGAAGACGAAAATTAAAAATTCATTCAAAAGTTCATTCAAATAAGAGCCAAATAAAGCTGTTGTTGATTTACCTTGATGCGCTCGTTGTGAATCATCTGAAGCACCTTGACATTTATGTCGTCTTCACCTAGATAAAATAGCAGCAGCTGTTCAAAATATAGCTTGAGTAAAATGATATTTGGATGACTTCTAGTGAGAAAGAATTGCAAACACAAACACATTGTAACAGTAATGCCCTCATAACTGGATAAACAATGTGCAAAATAAAAAATCATCATCATTATCATCGCTATCTCAGTGTTATTTCCTTCATTTCATTCACTCTTACAAACATTTCCATCATATGAACAATGCATTTTTGCAATAATATGGAAAAGTCTTTATGCCAAATTTGAGAAAATAAAATAAGATACACAGACATTGTTCACACTACTGATGCATGCATGCATCTTATCCCGTTTACTGTTGGTCTTTGCACTCCCCATGAGCCTAGTTTTCACTGTAATAATTAAAACCTTCTGTTTAAGGACATTTGTGTCTCAAAAGTTACTTATTTGGGAGACCTTCAAAAAAGTGTCTTAAAAGTTATGAATACTAAGGGCATAAATGTAATGAATACAAAGTTGAATACTATGGGCATGAAAAAAACATACTCAATGACAAGAAAAAAGAAATCTGCAGTCTTACTTATCCTGGTGTCCTGGAACGGTCTGCACACACTGAAGGGGTAGTTTTCTTTCTTTCCTTTGAACATGGAGCTGGTCAGCAGTTTTAGCTGAAGCTGGAAACAGGAAGATACCATATAAAATACCAAGTGTATACAAGTTTATATTTCCAACAACCAGTACTTGAGGGTAAACAGGTAGCACACAGAAGATTTCAGAACAAAATGGTCAAATCTCAATTTCGCGAATTTGCTTTAGCGATGTCAGTAATAATGCTGCTTGAGATTAGTCCACTTTGTTCTGAAGACTTGTGTTTGTACCCGTCCACTTTCAGGGACTGGGTGACAAACCAACACTGTGCAGGCACATCCCTCCATCAATCCAGCATGTAACTTTATATATAAGCAAATGTCTGTGAAAGACCTTGGACTATACCTGTGCCTTCCTCTGTGGGGTGATATTTTTGACGTATGTCCGCACCATGTGGCGAATGTAGAGCTTCTGCAACAGCTGGGAGACCTGCAAAGAGTAAACAGGATTTCAGTGTATAGACAGCCTGTTGATATGATTTCTTTGCAGGATACTGCCATCATCA
>OMLF01048891.1:0-27317 GCA_900302615.1 Holocentrus rufus | reverse complement strand
GCATTCAGGGCTCGGGCTCTGTGAGGCATGAACTGAAACACACAAAGCAATTATCAGGCTACTATTACATGTGATATGTGGTTCATGGTTATTTATTTATTATTCTAACCATTATCATAACCAACCATTATTTATTCTAACCATTTTATATGCAGAGAAAAGTGACTTGTATATAGTCACGTATTATTTCTATTGGTCACATGAGCTTTGGCCTTCAGTGATCTTAAAAGGTTGAATTGATGGAAACATTTTGCACGCATTACTTTTCACTGTCAGACATGCAGCATGTGGGTGTTGCTCTCTCTGCGGGGGTCCCTTCTGGTTGATTATGTTTTCATACTTACGAGCTGATCATTTTGTTTTCTGAGCAGCTGTGCTTAAAATGACATTTTCTGTTCACTCAAACATTACAGTGCAATTGAAGATGGCTAATTGGCTGCATTCTCACATCCTTGACCCTTTACTGTCAGGTTAATGTTGTGGCAACAGAACCAGGTGCTGAAAGTCATGAATGGTGGATCATTGTGTATGAGCACTTATTATAAAGCTGTAATCAATGATGACTTCCTGCATTTCCAGCCTGTTTTCTAAAATGAATAACCCTCTCTACTTAAGGAATAACCATGAATCTAATGTAGCCCTTACCTTAGTCCTGACCTGCCCAAGCTGTACTCTGTCTACAGCAACATCTCAGATCTTAACCTGATGATATTTGCCTTTGAGTGAAGTTCCTCATCCAATTACAGTCAAAATCTACATGTAAACCCGAGGTCCAGAACAGGAGCTAAGCCCAGACTTTCAGCTCTAGTATCCAGGCTGTGGTAATTTCCTATTCCCTTCCCTCTCTCCCTTCAGGGTCCACAAAACTTACAGCACAGCTCATAAAGTGTTTAAGGGCTACTGGTGTGCAATATTAAAACTTTATTTCCTGCAACTTTATTTCATGTTTGGTAACAAGTTGGCAGTGCGGCTGTGCCTTTCCAGTCATTGTCTGTTTAGAAGCATAAATGATTATACTGGGAGACCATTGTTGGTGAGAGGAACAAAGGAGCTTGGACATGCTAATTTCCCTCATGGCTGGAAACATTTAGCTTTTAGACACAGATTCATTGTTTCACAAAAAATAAATAGAGGGTCATTTTGAGGACATTATACCTCTGGTAGGAAAAACCTAGTGAGATGTTGTGCCGTTTGCCTCAAATTTTTGAAATGCAGGAGTATACCGAGACATTCTGTGGCGAATGACCTTCACTGTGTGTGTTGACATTTACTTATATTTACCAGGATGATGGAACCAAAAACTCAAACATAACTCTGCATTGCACTGGAACGGAGAATGACTGGGACATCATTACTGAGCTACGTGTGTTTACCTTTCTTGATGGTCGTGATCTTCTCCCTGTAAATAAACACTAGAAAATGCTTCAGAGCTGTTTCCACCGCAGGGTGGTCACTGCAAGAAAAACAAAGTCGGCCATTGTTGTTCCCTGTCCCCTCCGTCACACTCACCATCTGCAGCACATCGGTTGAGACCATCTGCATACAGCACATGGCAGTGGCTAAAGCACACACGATGGTGGAGATGACATTGAGGGCACACACACTGAAGAGCAGCTCCTAAAGGAGAGAGGGGGGGGAGAGACTGTTAGAGGGATCGGGCGATGAACAAAAGGAAGGGAGACAAAATGCGGGATACAAATGAAAAGAGTGTGAAGAAGAGGGAGAACGGAGAGAAACCAGTGGAAGGGCAGGGAGAGAGCAGTTAAGAGGAGAAATAAAATGGAAAAGGGTTTCACATTATGAACAGCAAAGATGAGGGGTACAGGCAATTATTTCAGCCAGGTTACAACAGAGAGAAGGAGGAGTGGAACAGAAGGAGAAAACAAAGAAAGGAGTGAAGGTGACACAAACAGCGATGACGTCATCGGTAAGGTAACCAAGTTAAAAAAAGCACAGCAGGGTGGCACTGCAGAGGGAGACACTCATATGTGGCTGCTTTAGTAAGAGAATCAAACAGCACCAATTTTGGTGTCAGTAAATTGGCATATGAGCTGTTGGCATATCTGTAACATTTCTACACAAAACCTTCAGAATACTTTGTAAATGTATATACTACATAACATGTCTGTTCACATGAAAGCAAAATAGTCCTCATGTATAAAAATAGGTATGCCACCATCACTTGAGCGGGAAAACAGCCTCATAAACACGCAAGATTAAGCACAAATATCATTACACAGCATCATACTGTAGCAAGCCACTTAAAAGCAAGGGCAAACACAGTATTGAATTTGTCAGCAAAAATAATTGTGCACGCTGGTGAAATACTAGCCCCATTGCTCAGAATCAGGAAAATAGACTTATGACTGCATTCCAATTATACTGCTGTTTTTGTTATTCCCCCACAAAGGTGGAAATAATGATCTGTGTGGGCTTCACTTTTAAGCCATATTAAGTTTATATCTGTTACCAAATGACCTATAATGAAGGTAGTAGACGTATTAATTTTCTGGTCCAGCGAAGAGCATCACAAGAAGGGTAGTGCTAACTGCCTAGAAACTGACTCACTGGATAGCAACTACCTGGCATGAAGGATGTGTAGGGGAGGACTGCAACTTTTATGGCCATCTCAAATGAGCAATATAGTACCTTGGTAATAAAGGCACAGAGTACAAGTCTAGGCAATCTAGTGCAGCATTCTGAGCATTTTCCACACATTTAAAATGATTATCACAGGCTATATGGTGTTGTCTTCCATGAGCTTCATCTTCTGTTCAATTTCTGAACGACATGAAGCACACAACAGCACCATTGTCACTCTGCATGCAACAGTCACTTAAACAATGGCTCTGATAATGCTGTGAAAATGTGAAAAGATGCTGAGGGAGGGAACATGAAGAGAGTTGGAGAGTTGGCAGAGACCTTTGATGTTCTTTAATGAAATGTCTCACAAAAAGAAAAAATAAACTCTCTCAAACTCTCAGAAACTCAACAACTTCCATACTGACTAACACACACACACACACACACAAACTCTGATATGCACAAAAACAATAACAACATTCATAGTGCAGGCAGCTCCCACAAGTATAATCAACACTTAATAAAAACAATGTAGCCTCCCCTCCACCATACATATTGAATCCTGCAGCCACCAAACATCCATAAGTGTGACAAAGTCAATATCATTCCTTAAGAATAAATGCACGCTCCACCCTAAAGCATGCAGACACCATCCTTTTCAGCACCGCTACAATGTGTTTTTTTTTTTTTAACAGACACCAATAGAGTAAAGCTCACCACACACAAACTTTCCCCCAGCTTGTCACACAGATTATCCATCAAGTTCACAACACATGTAACCCACTGACATTGAAAAAAAAAAACGCAAAACAACACATGTATTACGGTTCTGGTAATCCTTAGAACGGACCCATTTCCCACTCTTTGATCTAGCTGTGCCAGGAAATGGTTTGTCGCCGTTGTCCCATGCACTCCCCTCTCCACTGCTGGCATCTTGAGTGGCAGCTTGTATAGCACTCTTCACCTTGAAGTGCCCTCCTCACTCAGTACTTCATGCCACTGGTATTCACTGATGTCTCTTAAAGGGGTTCCTGACCAAACTACATACAGGGCTTTACTCCCTGCCAACCCAAATTGCCACAGGCTCAGAGTAGTGAAGGACAGCAGGCTCCTTTTCCCCAGCCAGACTCCAGTTTCTGCTGATCCCCTCAGTGCAGGGAACTCAGGACACTCGTCCCTCTGTGGCATCACCAAGAAACCCCTCATGGTAGCTGGCAGAGGCCAAAGCACTTCCCTAAACCTCTCTAACAGTCTCAGAAAGATCAATCCAGTTTAATGGCCAAGCTCCCAGCAGGTCTTCCAACTTCGCGTGACAGGAAAGAGCAGATGCCGCAGAGTGGTGATGCCACCTCTTGAAAGACACTGCCTTAGGGTGTCAGAATGCATTGACTACAACGTAAATGCTGGCTTGTGGAAAAGAGGCTCCTCCCATGCGCACAGTTCCAGCCCTCCATCCGCCACATGTCCCGTCAGCAGGCACTATGTCCCCAGGACAGATGTATGGACTCCTGAGGGACCAGCTGCATTAATCTCCCCTTACATGAGGAAAAGCTGATGGGTGCCAGCGCATACACTGGTTCTAAGAAGTAAAATACTGCCCCACTTAAACCAATATACTTATAAGTATAAAAATGTCAGAATTGAGCAATGTCACACCATTCCATTCAGTTTCATTAAAATCCATTCACCAGCATCTGAGATATTGTGCCTGACATACAGACAATTAAATAAACATCGCAGCGCCAATAGACCAATCACTTTAATTCTGAAAATGCTGGAACCGATCGATGACACACATCATTCCCTGAAGTTTCATCAAAATCCAATCAGTGGCATTTCAGATATTGATGTGATGTGTGATGAATGGACAGATAGATGATACATAGCTGCTCCCCTGATTTCATCAGTCGGGGACTAAAAGCTTCTTTGCTACCTGGAGCTGGAAAGCAGCCCCGGCTGTCTTCCTAAACAGAAAGATGAAGGACAGCAGCCCTCAGCCAAAGATGCTCTAACCAAAAGAAGCCTCTTTCTTTCTGAATATCTGTTAGAAAGCTTGAATGTGGGGTTCGTGCAGCCAGGTCATGCCAAAGGGATGGAGCTAGTATGTTCTGCACTATCAGCACCCTGCCCCTGCGTGGGAGCTGAGAGGGGAACTGCTACCAATTAGAGAGAAGAGCCTCAATTGTCCTAGATACTTCCTCCCAGTTCCTCTCAGCTCAGGTGCAGCTCAAGCCGAGCAATCCAAATCAGATCTGTCTCTCGGCACTGCAGAATGCATAGTGGCTGTGAAGAACAATGATGATGAATATCAATGTGCCTCTTAAGCCTACTGGCCACTAGGCAGAATTCTAAAGTGGAAATTCTAATTCAGTTTTCTTAATTCAGATTCAGCTTCCTGAAAAACACCTCTGAACACAAGGGGCTTCTAATCTTTGCTAAGACTGCAAGGCAAACCAATATGTGTTATCACCACCTGTATTTTGCATACATGAATATAAATATAAAACTAGAAGAGTGCACACAGCATCTATATAAAGTAAGTAGTTGTTGCTTTGTGCAACAATTCACTGTAGAGAGGGTGAGAGGGGTTTTCCATGATGGCTTTGATCTTGTCCCTTGTCCAAAGACTCAAGAAGATTACGAAAATGAGTCTGCTGATGTATGAAACAGTGACGGCTGTTTTACACTTCATTTTTTACAGTTGTGAAGCATCAGGCTATTGAACCTATTTTAACCTCTGCTTGTTGACAGATTACAACAGCCTCTGACACTTTTTACAATGTTGTTCTCCCGTGTGTCTGCTCTGTGTTCTGTTGACTTTCTTTGTGAGGAGTGTGTTTTATGAACTTGGCCAGAAAATGCAACGCACGTCCTGGATTTTTTTTCCCTGCAATCAGAGTCAACACAGCCACAATAGGATAAAAAAACATAGCCTATTAGGCTGATAGGCCCAGTAGTAATGAAAATAGAGATGGAGGGAGACAGCAATGATGGCCGAGGGACCAAGAGGAGCACAAATATTTTACAAAGTTTTTGAATCACTGCAAGCACAAGAGGTTCTTCCTCATATAGAGTAGACCATATAGACTGAGTAGTTCGCAACATTAGCCACGGACAGACACACAGACACCATGCTGCAATGCACTGCTTTTAAATAATACTGGCTGTATGCAAATTAGGAAATCAACATATTGGGTCTATGAAGCCCAGCACCAGTACGAGGCAATGATTTGCAGCTCTATCACTAAAAGAGAATACGCCTCAATCATTGGCGGATGAGACAAGCAAGGCACAGAGCCACATGGCTTGTGGATGGATAAGTGAGTAATGTCAGCACGTTGCTGGCAGACTTTGAGTAGGCTGCTGCCTTCCAGTCAACACTCAGGGATTAAAAGTCCCCTGTGCCCTGATTTATGTCTCACTAAGCTGAAACTCTATAGGGAATACTGAATATGAAATCACTGTTAAAAGTTAGGTTCAGTAATAATCACATGTATGCACTTCAAATGCAATCTCTCTTTCCACACATTCCCATTCATTCGCTCACTTCAAAGTTTCCAGAAAAAATATCCAAAACATTAAATAAAATAAAATAAAAAAATACATACAATGCAATCAAACAGGGGCACAGTTCCTTAATATCTTTATAGCCTCTTTGAGAGGTCTACAAAGCGAAGACTTTTCCGTCCTCTTTTAAGGATGTGTTTGATGTCTTTAGGATCTGTTTGATGTTTTCGTGAAAAACATACTCCACACAAGAGACCTGTGTCCTTATTCACACTCTTTCATAATTCATTTTTCTTTGCATTTGCATCGGCAGCCCGGTTGCATCATCTAGTGCATGAAATGTAAAAAAGAAAAAAAGAGAGAAAACCTCAGCATCAATTGCTCGTGTGGTCTGTGAAAGTGGAATAAATTGAGGATGCAGCATGAATGATTTTATTTATGATTTCAAAGGAGGGACAAACTGTGAAAATGACAGTCCAAAAGTCTTAGCCTTTGAATAACATCTCAACATATTCAAGTCACAACGAAATTGTATATAAACAAGTTCAGCTTAGAAATGAAGTTTGAAAAGTCAAGCAGAGGAAAGGCATGTAGAATCCAGACAGAACACGTTTTGCTGTTATGTGAATTGGAAAGTAGTTTAGAAGATGTTACCTATGCTGCCACTAGGTGGCGGTCTATTACAAGTTGCTGCTGTTTCGACATTTTGCACGGTGAGTTGGTTGTTGTCATAGCATTAGCTCAGTTAATCTCTGTTTCAGATGCTTTCCATAACCATTTAATATTAATGAGCATTTTTCTTCCATACTTAAGTTCAGCTGAACTAGCATAGTTTGCAGCATATAAGGAGTTATATTAAGTAAAGGGTATGTTTTATGATACCAGCTAGGTTTGCTAGTTTGGCTATAGGTTAGGCTAGTTAAGCTGTAGCCATACCACGACATGCCAACAGCACATCCTGTATGTGTGACACACTCCACAGCGCTGCTTATCTTCTGTGGTCACATAACAGCTAACTACAGTTGCCATTTTATTCTGTGCCAGTCATATGACCATGGCAGATATTTCAATGACCGTCTACTCCATTCAAGTTTTGCTTGTATTTCATATTCCACACGATGCAATGTAATATGACATGGAAGCCATAATATATCATATACTGTATTTATCCTATGTAAGCAGCGCAGCGTTCACTGTGCTTATTCTCACCAGTATGGTCAATTAAAACTGAATATACGGTACACGAGAGGTCATCGATTCTGGTCCTCGAGCATCAGTGTCCCACAGGCTTTAGTTCCTCCTTGGAAGTTAATAAGCTACACCTGGTGGCACTACATGTAGACCAAAGCTGATTGAGACTCTTCCCCAGTGAAGAAGTTTCCGATCTCTTATTGTGGAGTGGCAAGCGCAGTAAAAAAATCATCTTTTATGATCACTCCATCTGAGCTCATTACTGTTGTGGTGATGCATCTGCCTTGCAGATGTGCGAAGGTACATTAATGTGATTTCCCTGGTGACTAACTTGTACATAATGACATAATAAATCCTGTCAGACTACCAAATGTAATAATACCTCTAAGGAAACTATTTAACATGCCTGTTCACTGGATATTTAACCTCCACAGGATACCTTGCCCCAGGCAACTCACAGGTTAGAAAGATAGGGTGCCTTTGCACCGCCAAGGTCACACATCCGCCTCTTCACAGGAAATCACAAATTAACTCAATACTCCTTCACACCCATTAGTCATAGCCAGCGGCAATAAAAGGAAAGGAAAAAAATTATGATGATGTATGTATCAAATGTGTCTGAAAAGAGGGAACTACAAATATCAAGCAGCAAAATGTGGATAGTGCTGATAGCTATCAGGAAAACAGAACATTCAAATGCTGTTGTGAAGTGAAGTAGCGACTAGCCTTGGACTACAAGATAGTAGATGTCTTAATGCCCTGCTTTTAACTGATTATTTCCCATTCACCATATGCTGTGCAGTTTAGTGCCAGAGGGACTATATGGCAGCTGCATCATGAGTTCATTAGGATCCAGCGACAGCCTAACAGCCATCTGAAATGGCTGTGGACTCTAGGGACCGGGACGTGACACCTTCTCTTTAACATTAGACATAACTCAATGCATCTGACTTCCTTGGCACTTAATAAAGTTTTATAGCACCAATTGCCATATCTCTTTAATGAGCTATGATCACGGTGACAAATGTGCTTGATCTTTCCTCTTTTCATAATCATGCTTCATCATAAGATGTCTTTTATTTGGTTATCAATGTTTTATAATCAATCAGGGACATGAAATGAATGCATTTGATTGCCGTAATCCAATAAAGGCACAGTAGCATATACTGTATATCATTCTGGCAGACACAGTGAGACAAGATAATCTACGGAGATCATGCACTAGCAAACTACAGCCAACCCAGGCTGGATACACGCTGCATACTAAGAGGCCGTTCTCTTAGGGAAAGACAAAAGCTATTGCCAGTCTCTGCTTCCTGCTCAATTAATCTGAGCCTGAACACTTCTGCACTGCTTTTGCATTTTACCTTGTCTGACTGCATATCAGATCTTAGACTGGAAAAGCTACTCTAATAGTAGAAAAAATATATACAGGCATCAGTTTAGATTTTAGAACTGATGATTTTCTCCATCTGAAAATGAAAGGAAAAATCAGAAAATGATTTTTGCTGGCTGCTGACTATAAATCATATCTATGCCATCATATCAAAACATGTCATGCATTTTCTGAGGCTTATAGAACTGAGAGAAGTGAAATCTTGAAAGCTAAAGTTTGCAGGTGCAAATCAAGTGTTTCGCATTTTTACATAATTATAAATGAGGGAGATATTTAGAATATTTATGTTGATTTCAAGTGGAAACTTGATGGCTCTCAGAGGAGCGCACACCTCTGCCAGCGCAAAGCGAGTGCCAAGTTGTCCGTTTCACATCAGATTTTCACCATAAGTGAAACATTTCTTCCTCATTACCAACTTGTAACAAAATATACCCGTTAAAATTCTAGCCACTTTTAAGCATTTTAGCTGATTATCACAACACATGGCTAATTAGCACTATATTTATTCAGTGGGCCATTAGGTCTTTCCTTCCACAACCATTTTTTGCAAAAATTGTCTGGGTGTTCTGTCTAAACCATAAATGAGCTCTTTAATTGCTCCCATGTTGTTTGATTGGACCAATAATGGAATGTTTGCCTCTTTTTAAGACTGATGATAGACACACAGAGTTTGATGGTGTTATATTAATTTGTTTCAAAAGTTATATGGGTTTAGTGAGAAGCCACGCACACTTCCATGCCCCCCTTTAGCCAATAAGTTCCTTGTCCCATGACCAACCTTTTCCCAAATCCATTCACAGCTTTTTTCCTGCTAACAGAGAAAAAGAGGGCAAAAAACATTACATTCATCTAGCTCTCTTGGCTAAGTGATGGGAGCGGCTCACTTCATCACAGAAACCCATAAATACGCATTGCTCAGTTGATCAAATCAACACTTTATATCCATTTAAGGCATTTACTCTGGTACAACAGCATGATTTTATTGAGAGCTTTATGGAAGAATGGTTTGCTAATCCTCTCACCAAGCACCTCTATACAAACACATGCTGGCTGCCACCCACCTTGAGGCGCAGGCGTATGGTGTTGCAGTCCCTCAGTGGATTCAGTTTCAGCGTCTCTCCCAGGTTGTTGCAACTGGAGCTCTGCTGCTGCAGCTCACAGCACACACACACTCCATCGCTGTCAAACTTGAGCTGGGGGAGAGGAGGGGGGAACATACATCCACACTCATACATGCACGCCACATACACAGAAACACACACGCACACGCACGGAGACACACACGCACACACACATACACACACATACATACACACACAAATCAGACCTGGGCCTCTAGTTTTGTCTTGTTATTTTTCCCTGAAAGACAATGTGGTGAAGGATATGTCTACTCTTGATATTGCATCATTTTAAATGCAAGCAGAGACAATGTCCAATCATAGGAGACAGTACATCTTATTATAGTGAGACTGAGAGAGGCAGTAGCACATATGGCTGATGAGAAGTGTACGAGGAACACTGTGAGATGTGAGGAGCTACCACAGAGGGGATTGAGGTAGAGGATACCTCTACTATGTGACCCAGATTGAGAAAAAGCAGGACGTGAACCCAACAAGTATGGGTTAATTACATTGGGGAGAGGAGATGAGGAACATTAATATTTCAGTCACGACTAGGGGAGGGTCTCTGGGGAGCCACGTAAAGCAGCAAAGTTGATCTACTTGGCTGGTCTCACTTATGTCAAGAAAGTCGATAGGATCCTGAAAAGCTGCTTCTCATGTGTAAGGGATAGGGCTGGGTGCTGCACGGGTAGTAAAAAGTGGGTTTCTTCAGGAAAAGAGAGCCACTCAGTCTGGATTTTTTTTTTTTTAGAAAAAGTCAGCTTATGTCATGATGAGAATGTGAAAACTAATCTGTGTCTCTATTCATCATCGTGCAGCTCCTCGGATAACGGCTTTACAAATTCGTTTTGAAATGTGCTCTCTTTTTTTCCATAGCACTCAAAATGTTGAAAACACCTGGGCATACATTATCTCAGGTCTGGTGGAAACCAGCGATTAAAAGCTTTTAAATTGAGCTAAACTTGTTCCCTGTGTTTCAGCCATCTTTGATCAGGACCAGAATCAGTATGTTAACACAGACAAGGACTTTGATTCAGGCTGTTGATGATTCTCAAGTAACACAGACAATATACAGACAATGTACAAGTTATCTACAGGGGCTGTGGTAATAATATGTTGGACACGTTCTAGATGGCGAGCTACCGAAGCACCACATTTTGACCATTTTGAATTTGACCAGGATGATAAAGGTAAAATAGGAAGGTGAATCTTTGATTTAACATATTTCCATTTGATTCACAAATCACTAGTTGTCGATTTAAGTATCGATGTAGCTAATTTATTATATAATTCTATAATTCTACATCCATAATTTATTCTTTATTCTGTAATAATAACTGATTCTACAGCAATTTTAAACACAAAAAGGTGCAAATTATACTATTATTTTTAAAAATTTGTGAATGAATCAATTCAAAGGATTTCAAATCAATGCAAGCTGAAGTCAAAGCAACTCATTCTACAAATTTCTGTTAGCAGATCAATTCAATTGAAGAGACAGAATTTGTAATCGATGTATCAATGCAGTAAATGAATTGTTACAGCCCTACTCACAGTCTATTAGATCAGCTCACTTTTGACTCAATGCTGACTCAAGACTACAGCCTGTCCGGAGCAGAAGTGCTGCCTGGGCAGCCTGTCATGTGCTCAGACAGACACATGGACCCAGAAAGGGACACATGCACACACATACACTAAACACACAAAAACACATAATAGCCAATATGGACTGTGGCAGCTGCTCAGAGAAAGTTCAAGTGGCTGGTACATTAAAAACCTATGAATGAATATCAAGAGTTCTGAAGGGGGGAAGATACTTCCACAGTCATGATTTGCTGATGGTTAATTTCACCCTGAGTTCACAGGGAATTACTATCATCATGAAATTATAAATAGGCAAGACAAGTGTGTATAATTTGCATGCAGAACCTTACCAAAGTGAACTGACAGATGACACAATTTGACACAGGCACTGCTGTGACACGAGCAGAATAAAAGAAGCATTAAATAAATAAATCAGACAAATGGAGCCAGTGAGCTCCTTCTCCAGATGGAGGGTGAATATGTTTTTCTTAATATTTAAAGCATGAGCTTCAGCGGGTTATCAGTCAGACAGCAGTGAGCCCTAATATTAATACAACTGTCACCGAGCGGTTGGACATTTATTTGATCTAAGAGATGGAGGGACACTGTACGAGGAGAGATTTTGCACAAGATAGGGTCAGCAGTGCCTCAGGCTGAAAAATCTGCATACAATTTCATCAGGAAATCTTTTCGCATAAAGTCCAATCAACATGACTTCGATATCATATCTCCAATAGTTGAGATTGGATTGAATTGCAGGCCATTACAGAAGTCCTTCATCAGAGGTGCCCTCCAGGCACAGGGGAGGATATAGGATTAGGATAAGGACATGACATGCAGGAAGACAAAAGGCTAGATGTTAATCTTGGAGAATTAAGAGAGAATACCGCTCAGTTTAAGAATTCACTTATATTTGTTTTTTTGTCTGGCAAATCTCTTCCAAGGCTGGAAACAATAAAAAAAGACTCTAATCTGTCATACCAGTATGAATCCTGGATCTGCTCCATTAACAATTAGTAGGAGACTCACTTGATGTTTGTTTATCTTCTGTATCAAAATGAGTGATAGATTCTTCTGATGCCAACAATTAAAAACCAGGGGATGTACGGTTCAGCCCACAAAATCACCATGGGTTCTGGCACATTCAACATTTCCATCTTTCATATTTTATTCTGAATCATCTGTCCTGAATCATTGAATAAGTATGTTTTAAGAAATGTAGTGCTATTCCTCTCCAAGCGGTTTGGAGCTGATTGCAAATTAAAAACTGTCCATCTTAACAAGTCATTTTGTATTGGGTATTGGGTGTATTGAGTCTTACATGGGCCCCTCATTTTCTTCTGTTTATAAACATATTCAGTCAAACATATTTGATGAGAGCATTGTTAAAATCAGAGTTTGTTTCAAGTTACTGCATTTTTTTAAAGTCGACATGCTGGTCAACTTGGTCGTGATCAGCTCCCGTCGCTCTACAACAGTTAAAAATCCATGCAAGTTTGCAGCATTTGAACTGACACACCCTGAAACGCTCAGCAAGTTTCCCTCAATGGAACTTAAAGAGCTGGTGTGGTCAGCCACCAAGGTTACACTTCTATACTTCAAATGCACTCAATATCATCCCTAAACTGTATGATGCAGGACATTCCCTCCATCCTGGCCCATGGCATATCTGAAAACAAAACCACGTCAATGGAACTCTAAAATCCTTATCTTTGAACAAGAGGAAAATACAGCCAATAAAGTGAAAGTATCAGACTAATTAAATAATCCGTCTTCAGCCTGTCATTTGTTTATAGAAAATTCTTTAAAAGCTGCACTGAAACAGCTGAAATCACATCATCCCATCAGCAGACAGATGGAAGGAAAGAGTTTAGGACTGAATACTAGATTAACGGATGGTCATTAAGAAACTTTGTCTGAAAAGCCTGTAAATTGCTGAAAAAGGCAGCAGAATTGAAGGCTTTAATAAATTTCTGCATCATACTGTGGCTTCCTTTTCATATTCTTGAACTCTGTATTGTTGCCTTTTTGGGAACCCTATTTTCCACTTCTTTAGATGTAGCGTTAAGACATTCAGATGGGCATTTTTTTTTGCAGCGGAGAGGTTAAAGTTGGAGAGGGAATAGGCTGAGAGGGTTGAGGTCCTGGCGGTCTCACCAGCTGACAGTCTTCCAGGGAGTTGACCAGCTGAGCGTTCTGGCAGGACAGGATGGAGCCGGCCAGGTTGAGCATCACACACACGGCTGACAGCAGCATGAAGAATGTGATCTGTGACGGAAGAAAGAGAGAAACACAAAGCCACGGCATCAACCAAAATATCAAAGTTTGTTTTTTTTGCCCGGCACATCCATACTAACTTTGTTGACATTTTTACTGTGCTGCGAAAATACTTAACGAATCAATAGTAACTCACTTCATTTCACAAAATCACGAGAGAGGAAACCAACACAGAAATCAATAACCTGTTACTTTCCAACCCCCCCAGGCCTGAAGGTGAGTGAAATCATAATAATGACTGAGCGTTGCTGAACAGGACAAGAACCAGCAAAGAGACTGTCAGAGGAAAATGATCCGCCCAGTGAAACCTTTTTCTGTCTTATCAGTAGTTACAGCGCTTTGGGGGGAAAAAAAAGAAAATCTCCATCGCAAGTCTGTGAAGATTCTCAGTCATCCAGGTCATGGTACCTTTAAGTGCTAGACACAGGCAACTGGACTTGCTTGAGGTTCTTGAAGACATTTCGTCTCTCATCCGAAAAACTTGAAGAAGCCTTTCGGATGAGAGTCCAAATGTCTTCAAGAACCTCAAGCAAGGCCAGTTACCACTTAGAAATCTCCATCTCAAGGCATTTTAGTCTCATATTTACCGTTAAGATTGTGTTTTTCTTAAATCTGACAGTGAGGTTGAGACAATCACACTTGTTTTCAATGTGGTTTCACTTATTTCAGGAATTTCTTTCTCGGAACAAGTATAAATATGTCCAAACAAGGCAGAATAAGGCCAATCAGCCTGCTATAATCAAGACAATGACACTTGATTCAAGAGATTCAAGTTTTATTATTCATTTAAAGGCTGAATATGAAACTAAATTACTTGGGTTTCTTGCAGTGTTTTTCTGACATTACAATCCTGTAGATGTCATTTTCCAACCAAGAAAATGATAGTCAGTATAAAACACGTACACACACACAATGCCTAACAAGTCTAATCTTTCTCTGGACCTCCGAGCTGCCAGAACTGACAGGTTGGGTCTCTGGTGTGCTGCAGTCTGCTTTCAGCCCAAATATTCCCTCAGCTCCCCTCCTCCTCTGGGTAAAGTCCTCTCTTTATTTCCCATCTGACTGTCCCCTGGATATCAGTCCCCTTAGCAGAAATATGGATACCATTTCAGGTGCTTCAAATGACTGTTCAAGAGGAGCAGATACGGCATTAAAACTGACAGTGGACAATGAGCCTTCCCTCTCCGGTAGATTGCAAGGCAGGCACAAGCGCTGTATATCAAAAACCGACTCTATCCTCCCCGGCTCTTGGCTCGATGGAGACGTAATGACTGCGGGAAGTTGAAGCAGGTTTTTCTTTTTCTCAAAAAAACACTTAATGAGTAGTCGCAAGTTTGGAATTTGTCTCGACCAACGGAGATTTAAAGCATGGATAACTGCAATTAGGTATTTTTCAAGTTTGTGTGAGTAATCGATTTAACCCGACCGTTACAATGTGCTGGAGAAAAACATTGGAACATTAGGCGGAGGACACTAAGGGCGCGAGCAGGAGGAGCGTTCACTGATATAAAGGCTTTTCGAGCATGCACACACAGATGGAGAGGAGGAGAGAGGGACAAGGAGGCGGAGTAGGGAAGGAGCTGGAGGTAGGATGTAATAAACAGATGGAGCGATAAGTTTAAGTGCTTTTCACCATGGCAGAAAATTGAAAGATTGAGGCCGATGGGTGGGCCTGAGGAGAGCCCCGTTGGAGGGCAAGGAGGAGAGTCGGAGAGAGAAAGACAAAGAGGGGAGAGATACAGATGAGAAAGAGAAACAAGGGAAGACAGACAATCGTTAACAGACAGTGACAGAGACGGGCAGAAACGGCAACAGGCAGCCGGAGAGACGGAACAAGCGCAGATTCTCTACAGTGCCACGGTGCATTTGTTGCAGTGCCGCGCGGACCTGATTAATTAACACTTATGTGATCTCAGCTCTCTGGTTCCCTAGTTAGTTAATCAGCTGCCTTATTATCGAGAATACAATAACACTGGCTGCTTGGCTTGCTAGTCAACATTAGCAAACATGGCTTAAAGCTGCTCCAGGCTGCACCATGACTGTTGTATCAGCCTAATTTCAGGGGCGGTAAGTAACTACTCAAATGCTGTATTTAAGTGCAGTTTTGCAGTTCTGGCACTTCACTGGAGTATTTCATTTTTGTGAGACTTTACACTTGATCCACTTCATTTCAGAGGGAAGAATTGTACTTTTCACCGTCCTACATTTATCTGATGGCTGTAGTTACTTTGCAGAATAAACTTTTACATGCAAACCACTAGATGAGCTTATAAAACGTGATGCATTTTAGAGGTTAAACTAGCCGACATGGAGCAGTTAGAGCTACAATATTAAAATACTTCTCATATGTTAATGCATCAATAATTTCACACTCTGAAAGGGTCCATTCTTCACAGTGACTACCTTTATTTCTGACACTTAACTACATTTTTCCATTATTTCCAGTATTGCTACTTTTACTTCAGTAAAGGATTTGGATATTTTTTCCACCGCTGCCTAAATTACTGAGTGGGGCTGCAATAAAGAAGAGGATTAACCTTCTTTCAAATTTCTGGTGCTGGGCATGTAAACCTCTCTGCAAACAGGAAATCCTGACTCATAACTTAAGAATCAAACATTAGATATTACACCTTTTTTGTCCTTTTGGTGTAAAGCAATGACAGACCTGTTAAAAATTTTCAGACACATCTTTGTGGCCTTTTGGAGAGGCCAGTTGCCTATAGTGCAGCTTTGAACATATTACATGAATGCACAGAGCCATTGCTTATGCAACAGTCTACTTTATTGTGAAATATTGAGCATGTGTTGGTTTATGGTGAAAAAGAATCATTTGTCTCTCTGGTTCCCTTGTTGATCAGCTGCCTTATTAAGGAGAATACAACACCATGGCTGCTTCATTTCCTAGTCCAGCTCAGATTCATATATTTGTAGCTAATATATTTTACCATATATATATTTTATAGCCATAAATCACAATATCTTGTGCGTTGTGTGATGTCATGTGACATTATGTGAATTTCATTTGCATTTTGAAAACAGAGTTGTGTGAAAACTGGCAGCTAAAGTGTGAAGATTAGCCTAATTAATGCTAAAATACAACTTTTATGTCATTTTCTTACTGCGGAAAAGAGCAGACTTGTGAAATATTGTTTTCTGCAAACAGATAAAGTTTGGTAGCAGTTTGGTGGGTACTGAGGACTGAAGTGTCTCTGCTTGACGGATGTGAAGCCGCCTGTTGAGGCCCAGGCCGCTGTGGTGTTTTTTACTGAGGCAAAAACCTTAGAGAGGCAGGCCGATTTGCATTTCTGAAAAATGTTTCTTTTCATTTACGGTGACAGATGTTTTTGATGCTTAACTGATGAAAACAGGTCCATGATGATTATATGGACAAGATATAATTGAGATTCATGAAAATCAAGAGGCATGAAATATTGCTAAGGAAGGGATGTCTTCACACATAAAAAATATTCAAATGGGTTTCTAGTGCCAACCTAGATTTGTTTGTTTGGATGCAATATATTTTCATCACACCTGAATGCACTTCAATAATATTATGTAAATCAATCTGATATCGCAGAAGAATACCACTGATCCCATAATGCGGTGTGTACCTAGACCGGGGGGAGGGAGTGAGAGAGGTGTGTGTGTGCCTCACAATTTTGCCATTCACTGCCATATACTGGAAGAAATCTGGACTCCGCTATTAATTACCAAATGTGGCATTGATAGTCAGTGTGCGGCTCTACACACTGATCAGACACGATGCCACAGCCCTAAACAGCAAGCTGAAAGAAAAATATATTTATTAGTCTGCATGAGAGCGCGGCATTGTTAAACTTAAGGCTTGAATGATGCCATGACAATAACTATAATGGTGAGCAGTAAGTAATGCAGAAACAAAGACCGTGAAAGGTCCTTTCCCATCACAACAGCCATAAATTGTATTTTAATGAAACCTCTCTGGGTTTGTCTCACTGCCAGCTGAGCACAGCCAGTCAAATACAATACTCCATCCTAAACAATAACCAGCTACAACTGCGACTGAGGAGAAAACAATCTCTTAATCAGAGCTCCAATGAGTGCTAGAGTGATATGCCATAAAATCACATAGCTATATTCAACCTTTTGTGGTGTGTATTTGCATAGCTGTTACAGAAATCTGTGTCAGATCTTACAATTACCCTTTATCACAATCAACAGCCCTAATAAAAAGCACGCAACCATGAGCCAACAAAGCCAGTGGCTCCAACTTTATTGGTTCTGAATTACTATTCGGCTGGGTCAGACACATGAATCAAATCTCATTTCTATTCAACAATGGTGAAACGTCCCACAATAAATCCTTTTGATATCCACGCGGTCCCCTATAGGCCGGTGTGCCCTGTGTGTCACCCCGCTGTCCCGTGCACTCTGTCTGCCGAGCTGATTGTCATGCCTGGCCCCGCACCAATGCGTTCTCATTACCATGTAGGATCACATAGTGCCATTTAACAGCTAGTCATTAATTACTGCTGCGCTGCCCTCTGCATGCCAAAGAGGAACACACACACGCCCACACACACACACACACGCGCACAAAGCCATGCATGCGCCACTCGGTTGCTGCAGCAGGCAGGGCAGATTTACACTGCATGTCATCATCGCAGTTTAACACTCACCATGGAGGACAATACACCACAATACCAAAACTATTCATCTCCACAAGACACACTCATAGATTACGCTGTAAGACCCAAGGTTCAGGTGCATCACTGTTATTCTCCATAACAGTCGCTGAGGTGAAAATCATTTGGCTCGGGCTTTGCCACTTTCTATACTTCATCCAACTAAATTATTTCCTGAAGCCGCCCAGAAAATGCTTTGAACGGGCCATCAGGCAGGGATTGTGCTGGGGATGTTTAGCCTGGCAGCCAACAGCTAATGGACTTTCAATAGATTTAGCAAGTCTCAGAAAGTCTCTCTGTGAAATAATCTTAAAATAATTCACAGTACCACAATATATCAGTCGATTATGTTTACAGCTTGCCTTCAGTGAATTCGTCTCAACAAACACATGGCTCTGAGGCGACTTAACAAAACGAACTTCCAAACGCAGAATGGTTTCCTGTTTGGGCAGCTGGTGGATTAATTATTGTCCAGCTTGTTATGACAATGGTGAGATGCCTTTAATTCAAACGAGTACTGTCTTTCAACTTCATAACGTGCCCCATCTGTTTATGCCACAAACGGCAACGACAACAAAGCAAAAACAGGCTCATTTATCACTTCTGTTTATCTGAAGAGGCATGAGTCATCACTAAGCTAAGATAAGCTAAGATAAGCTAAGATAATATAAGATAACTCCTGTGATTCACCAGTCAGTTCAAAATGTTACTTTATTGCATTATCAGGTCGATGCCATTTCATTACCTCAGTAATGTTTAATCTGATCTGATCTGATAAGATAAGAAGATAAGATAAGTTGAGATAAGAAAAGATAAGGTAAGATGAAACTTTAATTGTTTCAGTAAAACTGAGCTCATACAGCAGCAAACAGTAAAAGGAAACAGCAAAGACAGTAGAAACATGAATGGTGTATATAGGGGTTCATATATTAAGGAACTGACATTTTCAGCATTAGAGCTTTTGAAGTAAAATGTCTGAGCCAAAGTATTAAGTGTGCATGGATTATAGCATTAAGATGGTGTAGAAAATAGCAGCAGTAGCAGCAATAGAACATACTTAGACATAAAAAGTAAAAATCATAATAACAAATTATACATAAGAAAGACTAAACAAATAAGAGTGAAGTGTCTAGGCCTGCAGACACATTTCATATATATATTCACTTACAGATGTATACAGCATATACAGAATGTGCATATTGGAATATGTGCATTGATGTTTGTTATCATATTTGTGGATGGACATAGTATTTGCACAGCAAGTGTCCATGACATCCATCAACATGCAGGGATGTCATGTGATCATGTGTACAGTGTGATATATTTGCGGACTGTACATGTGGTATATGCTGAAAAATGTAAACGGCAGAGCCAGCTGGGGAGGTTTTCTGTGGATGATATTGGTGCGAGGAACACAAAGCGCCGCGGTTGTCCATCATTCCACACTAGCTGTGCTCGGTCCTACAAACCACAGTAATTACACTGATGAGGGAACATTACCACTGCGCGCACTGTTTACAAAATACATACAGCGGCCCATCACATTCATTTGCTTCAAAGACAGACATAAACGTGAAAAGCATAGGCTACATGCTGACAGATCGCATGGAGGACAAACACAAACACTCACTGAAACCCAGATCAATAAAAATAACCTTGTGCATTCTGTCCTTAACTACTTCCACAAATTACCTTCTTTTGCATCATAGGGCAAGTGGATGACATTCAAACATGCATGGTAAGATGCTTATCAAGATGTATTAAAATGCAGGATGCAGCATGCCATGCTGTGTATTACAATATTTCTCAAAGTGGGGTCAGGGGACCCCCAGGAGTCCTTGAGGAGCTCCCAGAGGGCCCTCAGCAAAATGAAGAATAGTAATTTCACTGTAATTTAATTCACTAGAGATTGTTACAATACAAAAACATATATATTTGAGTTGTTCTTTTAATATTACGTTTTAATTTTACCATGGGCAAATCTGTTTGCCAGTGTTCAAGTATGACATCAAAACAATTTAATACTCAAACCAGCACAACACAAACCAAATTATCTCTTCATATCAGAGTCTCCAGGGCAAAATCTCTTCAGATGGGGGTCTGCAGCTTAATGAAAGTCAACTTCGGGGTCTAGAACAAGGGAAAGTTTAAAAACCCTCTGATTTAATCACTTTAAAGCACCACACATGAGTGCATACATTTTTAATCTGGGCCACCTCAGTGGAAAATAAAGCCTAGGTTTGGCAAGTGCCGCGCTGTACCTGTTGAACTATAAAGGCCCACAAAAATATATATAGCGTACTGTATTATTTATTCAGCATACTAATAAGTATGATGATGAGATCCGGATTCACAGAGTGTGAGAAACAGCCTGCAGACATCCTGTCAAATATGACCCCACACTTACTGGATGTGACAAGGTTCAAACAAGCCCTGAAAAGGCATAATGCCCTATAACTGGGGTTAAATCGTAAAATAACAACCCTGTGGCATGTGCCCGGGGGGTAGAGGAAGAAGGAATCGGGGAGCTTGGATTGGCTGGGGAATTTGCCACTTTAACTTTGGGAGTGCAAAAGGAGATTTTAAAACACTGTTTGCATCCTCTGACTGCAGCACAAATTAGTATTTAGTCTGCAGCAGCACTGCGACAAGACACTATTTATTTTCAATTATCCCTTAGCTGAGAGAGATGGGGGCAATGTTGTTTTGTTTTTCCTCTTGCCCGGCAGATCGCATACCGTCTGATTTAGTTTCCTTCTGTTAAATCCATCCTGAGGCCAGAGCTATGACACGTCTCAGACCAAGACACATTAAGGCCCTCAAGGACAAAGACAGCTCATTTTTACTCAACACTGGTTAAAAGCTGACAGTGTTATGCGTATGGTATATGTATTGCAATGTCAGGATTTTAAACATAAGCATAAGTTGCAGTCGACTTTTGCCATTTCAAAGGGTTTAGCTGCTATTACTATTCATTGAAAAAATGAATTGAGTTTAACCTGGGGGTTAAGCTCAATCAGGAAAGAAAACAGAATGTATTTTTCTTGCTGTCATTCACTCTGGCCCTCCCACTGACTCGATAAACACAGGAGACAAAGCATTTAGAACAGATTTATAATGGTGTGGCCAGCCAGGGGAGACCAGGGCTACAACAGCTGGTTCACATTTCACACATAGCAGGTGACCGAGGCTAACTGAGTTAACTGTCTACCTTTCTGCCCCCCCGAAGGTCTTATGTTTATTTGTGCACCTATATGTGTGTGTATGTGTGTGTGTGTGAGTGGTGTGATCCTGAGCACAGCGCCGGTCCAAATAAACAGAGGAGGTGTTGATACTAAATCCTGAACAGCAGCACCCAGGGGACGTCACACTAAACCAGACATAACGACTTCTACAGACTCTTAATCCTGCCGGGTAATAGCTTCATCACATGAGCACATATCACTTTAACTCTCATTCATGCACTGATCTGTGTTTAGAAAGACCTGGACTTGCATAAATCAGCAGAAAGACACGAACACTGATGAGGACCCAACTACAGGTAGTAGGTTTTAAGCCTGGAGGTTAACTCAGCACTATAAAACATCCTATAGGGCACACACAGCTGAACACCATGCTGCATACAAATTTGTATAAACTCACCGAGGTGTTGTGTTGTTCATGTATTTACACTCCACCCCAGTAGGGGTGCATGAAGATAAAAGAGGTAACTGTCTGTAAATTGAGGAAATCAAGAGCATCGGTGGCAAAACACCAACAATAACAACAAGGAGCCTGAGGGAGCAGGGCAGAGGATTTACAGGCCATTTTAATACATCTTGCACTGAAAAGTCATAAAGGTGCAAATATTTTGTTGCAAAACTAACCGCAAAACAATTCATTATGACTAGTGGCTGTTCGTAAGAGATGTAAACAAACTGAACATGAACTGGAAAGGGAAAAAGAGACCTTCTCCATGTGCACGCAGCGGAGTCCAAAACAAAGATGTCTTTTTGTTGTACGATGTTTGACTTAAACTAGAGGAAAGCTGTGATGTGTCCTGTCAGCTGCATCGACACCTCACCTTGTTAAACAGCCAGATAAGTGCATCACACATCGAGGTTTTTAGCTGGTGACTAGGCCAGGCGTTGATGTGTAGTCATGGTGACAGGCGTGTCATACTGTATCCTGACAGGATGTGATTGGTCAGCTCCTGAGGTTAGGGGCATCATGTGAAAAGTTGCGATCCAACACCTTTTATTGGCAGAAGAGACATGAAACCCGGGCATCAAGAGTGACAAACTACATCTTATGCTCGGAGTACTTTTCACATTTAACCTTTTGACATTTTAATATCATGCACTCGCACTGGAAGTACGGCCCACTACTTCCCCCACGTCCTCACAAAGGAGAGAAAGAGCGAGAGACAGACAGCGCCTAGGTGTGTGAGGCAGCAAGTGAAGTGTGTGAGGGCACAGGAAGGTAGAGGAGTTCATCCCTGAGCCAGAGCTCACACTTATTGATTAAAACAGACCATGAAAGACAATATCACCCTGGGGGTCATTACCTGATTAACCTCCACTTCTCAACATTTTAATCAGCCACTGACCTCCGAGAGCTAAAACAAGGAGGCTTTGCCTTCTCTGCTCTCAGTGGGCCCTCGGTGGGGGGGCGGCTGTAATGCTGTAATGAGAAAGGCCTATAATGAACCTGGTCCCGATGGGTTTTCTCATCACATGGGAACAGCAGGAACTTTGTAAGTGGTGTAATATAGGCTAAAACTAGGGCTGGGCAAGGTGGTCACAATCAAATAATCACGATATCTTGGACTGAATACCTCGATATTCATATTGTGAGGAGATATGAGGAAGGATGACTGGTGCTTTCATAAGATATTCAAATACAAGAGATTTTAATAAACAATTAGGATATGATGAGCAATCATGAGTTAAATAATTAAATAAATTAAATAACAGCTAGAACAGTTTAAGCTCAGAATTTGTATCATTTTGCTGTATTGCTGCCTAAAACACAAGACTTATGCCACATCACAATATACACAATACCAGACAATATTTAGTCTCTTATCACAATATCAATATAATATTGATATTTTGCCCAGCCAACACTGTCAAATCAGTTACACCACACAGTACAGACTGCTGCTCTAAGAAGGATCCTGGCTTGCATAGGTTTCAAACAAACCACTTCATTTTGGTTTATTCAAAAGGACAAAAATAAGAATGACATCCAGCTTCAGCCGCATCTTTGACTCCATCCGATTGTGGTCGCAACGGCTAAAAGAGAGCAATGTGACCCTGGCTGAAGCTATTTGCTGAAACACCCCTGCTGCTGCCGCCCCGGCCTGGATCATGCTGCTCTCTCTCCTGTAAGCCATCAGATAAGAAGCTCTATCTAATTCATATTCTAATTAATATGGAGCCACACTTCCTGCTCCAGAGGGCTCCAGGGGAGGACATCATTCATCAGGCATTATCTCCCAACCGAAAGCTTCCCGCTCTGCCCCGCAGCCAGCCGACGCTGCCAGCCGACGCTGCTCTCTCACACTCTGCCCCGTCCCTTTTGTCTGCCCTCCTGGCTTTCATTTCCTCTCACTTTACGAAATATAAGTGCGCGTGAAAGATGGACTTAAAGAAACAAAGGCAGGTGGGTGTGTGCGTGTGTCTATAGGCTGAGGAAAAAAATACACTATAGAAACGCGAGGGAGAGGAATCAAGAGAGAAAGGAGACAGAGATTCAGAAGTCTTTCCAAATTGCCTGAAGGTGGAACTCTTTCAGTTCGTGTGGGAAACAGCCGACTGGATCCGCTCTTTCTTTAGAGCAAAACATGTCTTATACCTTTTTCTTTCTGTTTATATCCCCGGCCTGTCCGCATCATTCTGTTACGCAACATGAACACGGCAGAGATCCAACCAAACTCTGCGCCTCAGAACCAGGCCCGCTTTGGTGCTTATTTATTTAATTATCATTTTAATGCAAACTTTATTAAAATCTCCTTTGATTACACATTTTTCGTGTGGTGAAAAAAAAAAAAAACTGCCAGAGAGAAGCACAGACAGACGGCAACAGAAAAAGACCACTTTTGGCCAGCGTGCTGCAAAAATGAGACAGCAGTTTCTCAGACCGGCTGAGGCTCAGTAGCACCACGTTGCCCCGGGCTGAGCCACTTATCTGACACAGCTCAGTCTGGAGTTGTACTGCTGGGGGGCGCGATGTGAGCTGCTGCTCCCCGGGGTGACCATCGCTGATCCAGAGTAGTTTCCTTAATCACTCTGTCTGCTCTTTCTGCCACTTTCAGACAAACATTGCAAATCTGATGCATGGAGCAAAGACAATTGTTTATTCTGTGTTTTGTCTTCTACATACTGTGAATAATACAGTTTATAGTGTTATGACAGACACTGTAATATGCAAGGATGGAAGTACTTAATTACATTCACTCTAGTTACTGTAACTGAGTAGCTTTCTTGTGTGCTATGTACTTTTTTTCTTTTCTTTTTTCAGTAATTTTTGGTATTTTTGGTCATTTCACATTTAATCAAGTATGCTGATGTATTGTGCTTAGTTACAATTTATATCATGGTTCTCCATTACCATTGGTAAATCGAACATCATAAACCAGCCAATTGTAAGCTGTCACTGTGAATTGTCAGTCAGCCTAGAACAGAGGAGTATCCTGGTTCTATTTTGTGCACTTTGTTTTGTGATTTTTAATTTTGCCAATAAAAGAAACAGGTTTGAACTTTGTGTTCCCAGTTATTTATTTATTTATTATGTGGAAAATTACACTGAAAAGAATCTCACACTGTTCCCTTTCAAAAAAGTAACTTGTAGTCTAAATTCTAAATGAGTAACTTGTTCTCTTTTATTTAATGGATTTTATCATAATATAATAATAATCACTAGGTGGATTTTTTTCACCTGTACTTTTACTTCTACTTAGTGACGTTGCAGCATGGTATCATTATGTCTACTGGAGCAGGATGATTTAATGCGCTTTCCACCCTTGGTAAATTGAATGAACACTGGGTAGATAATATACAGCACTCGAGGGAGAGGAGGTCTGGGCAACAGTGTGTGTGGTCAGAGGGAGATGGAGGGTGGATGTGCTAATGTGACTGACCAGAGGCGGTAGGCGGACTGCGACCAGAGGGAGAACACATCCTACAGTACTGTCTCTCTCTGTATTTGTTGTCTTTGTTTGACAAAATGCAAGTAAAGCTCTGTCTCTTTCACTTAACGAAGGTTGGCATCAAGGAGGCTCAGTGGTTTGAGAGGCCGCCCCTCAACAGGAGCGCCCAGGTTCAAGCCTCCATGTTGGCAAGCCTCCACCCTGCTGAAGGGTCTCTGAATGAGTCACTGAGTCCAGATCAGCGGCAGGAGAGCTGCTCGGTCGCCCTCTGACCTCCCTGTGGAGTCAGGTGAGCGAGAAACTGTCATATTGTCGGCCCATTTTTCTAATGGCACTTTTACACCAGGTTTTACACTTTGTTTCTCTCCAGGACTACTGGCTTAAAAAAAAGCATGTGACACTGTTTATGTTAGCAGAAGTCTCAGACCACATATTTCACTTCCTGGTTAACAAATGTCACAATCTTCCAGCCTGACTTAAGGGATGCATTTTCTCTTGTATTCCTCCCTTTGAGGTCTCTCACTACAACAGAACATATGTCAGAGTCCAATTCAAAAGACTGTGATTTACCGATAATTTACATATCATATAGTTTAAAGTTACACTAAGGTTTGGATTGCTTATAAGACTAAAATAAACTGCATCTAACGTGCGTCACACATTAGCGGGTGACGCATTTACACCTCTGCGGATCGGCGCGAAAGAAAATAATTACTGGCTGTTGCAGCATTTAGTGGGATTTTAGGTCAGCGTTAAATGGGTCTATAAGTCTGCTGGTTTTGTCTGCTGTCCTCAACAAAGCCTGGTCAAAACTGAAAATATTTGCATCAAGTCAACAAAGATGACATTTGAAGCTTGTGCTTGTGGGTAATGATTAGACCCATAACAAAAACCAGTATCTGATAGACTTTTTGGGCTTGTCTAGGGAAGTTTATGTGGAGGGAGATGAACACCAGGTCTTTTCATGGCACTGGTCAAGGGATTTCGCCTTCATCATTTTAATTGGCGCAGGTGCATCACACGTGCAGAAATGCAATAAAGAGAATAATAATAAACCGAAAATGGATCCCGCAGACAGAGGTGGTGGGTGGCTCCTGATTCTCGTTAAGGCTCCTACATCTGAGCCTGTTCTGTCAGCAGGTGGTGAAATCTGACAAGCAAGACCAGAGCCCATTTGAGAGCAGACAGAGAAAAGCATGCCCAAAGAGCTTGTCTTGATTGTTTGTGTTAGTAGTGCCGTGCAGCTGAGAGGACTGAAGTGCGCTTTTATCTGTAAGTGGACTGTGTTTCCAATAAGGTTTAATAATAAAAGTCATTCCGATTGAAGTCTCCCCTTACATTCCTATGTGCACATCCCTGTTACGCTGCTACAAAGGAGGACTATTTCATCATATTTTACATCACACTGGCCCTCATTTCAGGGGCTTCTCGTCATTCTGGTCCCCTGCCAGCTTCATAAAATAACTTAAAAGAAGAGAAAACAAAATGTAACCGTCTAACAGCCTATAGAGAACTGTAAACAAGTGAATGGGAGTAATCCTCTCCCAGAGCTATTTTTGAGAGCAGCATTTCCTGCAGATTTGTTCTTTGTACTCAGCCTCTCCACTGATGTTGGAGGAGTGTGTCTCGCCTTCACCCCAAAACACCACCCCTCACTCAGTCTTCGTCAGCTCACACACATGCACACAGACACACACACTTTTATTCTGTTCTCTCTCTCTCTCTCTGTTTTCCTTTAGCAGCTCCTGACAGGTGGTCCTGAGGGGCCCATCTCAGTCTGCAGTAGGCTACATCTCCCACTAAAGCCTCTCCATCTGGGTCAAGTCATAGAATAACAGGCCTCTGAGGAAGAAGGAGATAGA